>WBMV01007953.1:958134-1194891 GCA_013396655.1 Campylorhamphus procurvoides
TTTTTTTTTGGTGTGGACATGTCAATGTATTTGAGAATTCCTATACATTTCATTTTCTTCCCTTAGTCCAAATCAGAGACAACCCCTAAAACTACCCAATCTCTCTCACTCAAGAAGCACATGTTCTTAGACATTTATGCCACTTTAGTACAATAACCATACTGTACTTTTCTATATACTTTTCACTGTACTTTTCTCTTGTCAGAACTGTAGAGCAAACATCTCTAAGTGAGAAAGTGTGTGAGCTTGGTTTACTTTACAGCATCAATCAGTTAGATGAATACAAATGTAGTGAGGCACTGGAGATACATTCTAGTTTGTATAGAGATTTTATTAATTTGCAGATCTGTTAAAAGAATAAAGATCAGATTTATTTTTGGATTTGTGACCTGACCTTGTTTATAAACAGGGTAGATACATGAAACATGTAAGTTGCTCTTTTAGAACATGCACATTGAAGAGCTATGTCCAACAGGCTCCCAGTCCATAATGACAGAAAGAACAGGGCATAAGAAGGGAAGTTGATCAACACTTAATGTTCTCTGACCCATCATCTCATCTCTTTCATTCAAACTGATGGATGTGTTGAAACCTGTGTTTGAAATAACATTGACCTAAAGCCCTTATGGATAAAGCCTTTATGGAAGGACCTGTATGACCCTTTGAAGCACTTGTTTGAATGCAACGAAATTCTCAGGACAAATTGTGATAAATGCTGAAGCAAAAACTTCCGCAGTTATATATGGATATTTTAGTCCTTTGAATTGTCTTGGAGAAGTCGATGGGAATGCTCACCTTTTACAGCTGTCAATCTTGAGAGTTCATTGAGAGGTTTAATCTTCAGAAGAAAACTTCTTGATTAAAAGCAATAGTGAAGATGATCTGAAGTTACCAACAAACAGTATGTTTGGGTCTAAGTTTTTAGAAATTCTGTTGCAGTTTGGAAGTATTTGTGGATGTTTTAAATGACTTCAGTGAAATTAGAGGGGAATGGTACCTGAGAGATTACAAAAAAAAAAAAAAATTGGGATATGACATTGACATTTTTATGACCTTCTTTTGTTGTTTTTTTTTTTTTTCTTTCTTTCTTTCCTTCCTCTGTGTGTGTGTTTGGTTTTCTTTTTAATGTTACAGTTTAGGCAATTTCATTAGTTAAGTCATTATAGTTTCAAATGTATCCATTATAAAATTTTAAAAAGGAAAAAAAGAAAGTATTTGTATCATGGTTGCATTTTGGAACGTGCAATATATTGCAGTATTTAGGAGATATTTTCCATGCATCAAGTATGATATTTAGAGTGCTTTTTAAATACATGTTTAATTCTTGTTGATCCTCTGCATGTTAGATTAGATGTTGCCTTCAATTTGCCTGAACATTTATGTAAATGGTATCTTGGGCCTGTCAACAGACTTCATCTCTGTATAACATCATAATGAAGTATCTTTATTATGTTTTAAAGATATTAAAGGGCATTCTTTATTAAAGGGATGGGAAAAATATGAGATATTTAGAAAAAATATTTTTCTGATTTTATTCATTCTTTCAGGAGAATAACAGACTTTCCCCTGTTTGCTGATTGATGATTTGCAGATCATTGCTCTATATTGTCTAGCTTGCTCTCTGTATTTGAGGGCTTACACTCACAGGTTCTTCTAAGAAAAATGAATTTTGTATGAGATGTATTAATTTAGATAAATATTTGGACTTTAAGGAAGAACTTAAGCAACTCTCAAATACTTTAATATCTATATTAAGATAATTCATATGTTAAAGATTTCTGTGTGTAGCAATAGACAACTAAATGCAAGATGATAAATATAAAAATTTATTCATGTATACTTCTTCACGAGGAACAGTATAAATACAGAAGAGCTTTTTCTAGTGCGAAAAGTATATCTTAACTAATATTAGTTGATTTATTGTGCTCATGAGTCCAGAAAATACAATTTTTTACTTGTATTTTTTCATCATTTAGGGAGGTATCTTTACCAGTGTTAAAGCTGTATTTTCAAAGGCACGAAAATTATCTCTGCTGAGACAAATGTTTGTATTTGCATATGTGCACAGTGGATTAAAAAATACAGATGTTCTTTAAAGTAAAACCCAGTTTGTAGAAGAGCAATAATAATTAGGAAATGAAAAATTCAATTTGTTTTTACACTGTTTTTATTTGGAATAAATAATACAAGTATACACACTTAAAAATATACCTGGAAAAATTACATGCAAACTTCCCATGAGTACTCTTAACATTGCCTTCACATATATTTGTTGAAACTAGATTACTGGATAGAAGAGCTTTAGGATCATGAAGACATACTTCATAGTTGGAAGTAAAAATTCTTGTATGCTGAAAGACTTGCAATTGACTGTTAAAAAAAAAGATCACTTTGTGGTGAAATCTGGTATAGCACATCTCATTTGAAAAATAAATTATTTCTAAATTATGAGAGAACTATAAGTTCCAGTGCATATTATAAAAATTATAAAATTGCATATGCCAGTTGTAATCTTTTTAATAAAAACCTCTACAAATTATCCCAAATCCATGGTAAAGAAAAATCTTGGAAAGGTTTGAAGAGAAGTAATACTTTAACATCTGTTTAGAACATGGGTCGTTAATAAACTCCTTAAGCAAGTTTCTGGTAATTTTCAAGTGGGATGTGTCTGTACTGATTCCAGCCATATTAAAGTCAGGCAAATAGTGTAATCAGTGGAGAAAGATCCATGTTGTGTCAGAGCCTCATTTACTGGTCTCTTTATTATTCAATAAAGTATCCCAAATGCATCTATTTTGGGATATTGCAAATTTTATACCCCTAAAGGTATAAATCCATCCTTTCATGTTTTTCCTTTCACACTATGTTCAAGTTGTTAGTATTATGTTACCAGTGCTTTAGTGAGAAACTGGGCAGTTTGTATTAGAAGAATTTCTTTTTTTTTTCAGAAAGGAACAAGTATGGACAGATCCCAGCATCTTGTGCATGGGGATGCCCCAGCACATGCTGCCTGCCAGGAACATAGAGGCTCTCCCCTGGAGCAGGGCCAGGGCTGAGGATATATGGGGATTAGATTCCACTGGCTTCAGGTTCTGCACTTAATTAAAAAAAAAAAAAANCAAGTCAAAAACATAGCCAAGATCCTGTCGGATGGCTTTTAAAATCCTTCATGCATTCAGACATGAGACATGTGCATTTCCAGTCCTGTTCTGCTGTGGAGTTAAAGTCATGATGTAATATTTCCACAGAGAACCTGTCAGAACTTGGACCAGTATTATGAAGGAGTTTCTGAACATGGTACATTGAAATATTGCCCAAATTATATTGAAAGCAGAATTAATATTTGTATTTTTACTTTTTTTCATTTATGCTTTCTGATATAGCAGTCCTTGGGGAAATGACCCCTATTATAATCTGAGTTTAGCTAACAAGATATAGTGTAGCATTGGCATTCAGGAAATGAGGCTTGCTGTTTTATATCTCAATTCAGTTAGAAATGCATTATGGTTTCTTTTGTCTCTATTTAAAAATCTTATAAATATACATTATTTTGCAACCTCACTATATTAATAAAATTAATCTTTACTGCAAGAAGAGTTTTTTAAAATCTAGGTACTGAGATTGATTCCTAGGATGTGACCCAACTAAAGGTACTGCAAGCCAATCTCTGTAATGACAGATTTGGATTTAAAATATTGTTTTATTTTCATTTGTAAATATAGAGCAATTTTCTTTAGTCAGTAATCTACAGTGACAAAACCCAGGACTAACTTCATTGAAATCAATGGCTTTACTTCAATGTATTACTGTTTTGTGAGAAAGAGGCACATGATACGCTTTAAAACTCAAATATATGTATTCAGAGGTACAGATTTGACTCAGACTGATTTGTTTTACAAACCTTGGTATGAAAAGCAATATGCAGAGTGCTTTAAATGCTCATTTCCTTGTATTTGACTGACATTACTTATTTGTTCTTGTTGTTAGTTTAATGATTTTTTCCCTTTTCTTTGTTGTTGTACTTGGTCTTGATTGTATTCTCTTATTCTATTGATTTTTCAGGCAGTACTGTAGAAAAATATTGTGAGCTTAACTTGCTCATCTATCCAGGGAGGGGAAAACCTTGAAGAAAACAAAGCAGAATTAATTTGCCTTTTCCAGTCAAGAATGTACATGATCCACCAGGGTTAAAAGGAGAAATGCTGATCAGTAGTATTGCTAGTTTAAGTCCAGGGAAGTTGTTTTGATTGTTGTAAAAACATTCTGTATTTATACTGGCATAAATACAGTTAAAATTTAAGCATAAGTTGAAGACTTGATCAAGTAATGGAAGTTTTGGTCTATGATACATTTCAACACTCACAAAAAAAGGTAGTAATTCTAACAATGGTGCATGTTAAATAAAAATTGCAGGTATTATACACACGTGTCTCTCTCTCTTTCTATCTCTCCATCTATCTCTCCATCTATCTATCTATCTATCTATCTATCTATCTATCTATCATCTATCTAATCTCTTACAGGAGGTGGGACAAGGAAATTATTGAAGTAGGATCAAGCATCCTGGAGAGGCTAGGACAGTCCTGAAGTAGAGTCCTATGGAAATCTGAAATCTCATGGATTATGGAAAATTAAGAAGTAGTTTAGGAAGTACAGGAAAATGTACCAGTTGTTTCTAAATGGTATTTTAATTTTTTCAGTCTCTGTTTTGTTTTGGGGCTTTTTTTCTGACAGATCTGGAAATGTAAATTTAGTGTATTTTCTTTCTTTCATCAATACTTCGGAACAGCTCCGCAGTGAATGTAGAATACACAAGAATCAATTGCCAGGATGTCATAGCCAGAATATTTGTTTGGTTTGTCTTACATTGGTCTTTGCAACTCATTTGTAGGTTTGGACTGAAATTTGGATCACTGGTTGGAACAAAGCCACCTAAAACACCATGTGTCTCTGTTATCTAGTATTAATAGATTATGGAAGAAATTACTATAATGTTCTATTTTCGTAAGTGGAATATTTTAGATTATTTTTGTTTCTGCTTCCTTAATTGCACATCAAAATGAAGTTTATTGTTTGTTTATGTTTGGGATTTTTTAAGACTATGATGCATTGATTGCTGTAATTATCTGGGAAATCAGGTTCTTGTTACTGTTGTATAATGTGATTTGGATTTTTTTTCTGAAATATTTTAAGAGGCAAAATGATATTAGTTTGTGCAATATAAGCATGAATTACAGTGACTTCCCAAATATTTATTTTTATATCTTCTTTGTATTATTATATATATAGAATATATCGAGTATTTATGTATTTTTTGTAGTTTTCTTTATAACTGTGGTTATTTCTAATTGCTGAAAAAACAATAAGGTTTTTAACATACGTCTGATTTGAAGAGAGGCGATATTTGGAATGGAAGAGATCTTTTTCTCCTTTTACAACTGTTTAGATTTGCAGGAGGAGGAGATGATATGTTTTGCAGCCTGCAGGAAATATTTAAATCTCAGATTTTTACCAAAATCATGACTAGCAGGGAAGAACAGTAGCTCACAGGAAAGAATAAGATATCTGTGAATATCAATAAGCTGCTTTTTTTTTGTTTGTTTTTGTTTTTGTTTGGTTTTGTGTGTGTGTGTGTTCCTCTAAAATTGTGATCCTGGGTACAGAATAAAGTATATATGAATAGAAAGATGTTTGAAATGATTTTATATGTTCGAAAGAGAAGCAAGACTTGAAATTCCTTAGCGTGTTTTTTTTTTTTCCCCTGGAAGTAATGGGAGTATTGGGGAATTCAAATATTAGAGTAATTCAGCAGCGCAGGGGCCCAGAGCATGTGGATGCACCATGAGGTGCACCTGTTATGTGGCTCAAACGGCTGGTCATGCTTCAAACTCTGTTCTGCACTTAATAGAGTTAAAAGGCAACTATTTATTTCTTACAGAGTCTGTACACACTGGGGCAGCTACAAATCTCAATGCTTGAGCTGTGTACAGACAGCTGCCCTCAGGCTGTGTCTCCATTAGCATTTCAGTTCAGGTCAGGGGTGTGCCTTTGAAACAAACCTCCCACTCACTCCCACTGCCACTCTTGCTGCATCTTGATTCACCACACAAACCGGATTGCTTTCTACTGAAAGCAAAGGCAAACAGCTGCCCCAGAAGTGCACCTAAAATGAGTTGTGGGCAGTAAGGGACATGCAGTTTAAGAGGACTAGGGCTAGTCCGAAATAAAACTGATGAAACACATGTAATGTGAATGCCAGACTCTCATCATTGTTTCAATTTATAGACTGTTTCTACAGAGTCACACTCCTTGTTAATAGTCACATAGCTATAGTTAAAAAGAGATCGAAATTCAACCTCAAGATAATTCCCAATGTATCTCAGCAGTTTCTTCAGAACTGCAGTTCAAGGCCCTGAGCCAAAAGTCTGAAATGATTTGCTGCACCTGGCTCTGTAGAATCATGACATTAGTGATCATCTATTATCCTTTTTAAACTTTATTTTTTATTTATTTTTTTTATCTTCTGTTGGCACGCCTATGGAGGTGATGCAGATTTTTGCTCTATGCCTTCCCTGTAGCTGCCAAGCCTCTGTGGAGCAGAAGCACTGCAGCTCTGCTGCATTTTGGGCTCTCAGGGTTGCCTCTGTCTTCACCATGGAATTTACAGCACCTTCCCAACACAAGGATATAAGGCTGGACAGAACTATCTGTCAGTGCCTCTTTATGGCAACTCTTGAGTTTTTGGTTTCAGAACAGTGAAAAAATATCTAAACTATCATGAAAATGAAAAATTTGAGTGAGGGAGGTAGGCAGCAGTGGAACAAATCTGACCTGTCTTCAAAAAATACTGTCCTCACTATCTTCTAACTTATTTTCCTGTTCCTTGCTAAAAGAAAAAAAAAATAATTCAGTCTAGATTTTAAGTAGCCACTGAACTGACAAACAAATATACAGGAAAGCCTAAGTAACTGATTTTCTTTAT
Organism: Campylorhamphus procurvoides; assembly: GCA_013396655.1. NCBI lineage: Eukaryota > Metazoa > Chordata > Aves > Passeriformes > Dendrocolaptidae > Campylorhamphus > Campylorhamphus procurvoides. Next base: position 965,117 of record WBMV01007953.1, read on the forward strand.
ATATATATATATATATCTGTGAAGACATCATTTTCTTTGGATTCTTTCAGCATAGAGGAAAACACTGTGTCTATGGTATGGATTGATAGTATTTTTTTTCACAGTAAAGTTTTTTCCTTGAATGATACTATTCTTTAAAAAATATGACACTGGAAGAATATTGACTTGCTGATAGAATATCTGCTGTTAGTATGGGGAACTACAACCTTTTCAGTTTTTATTATTTAAGTATTTTTATTGCAATACTCCCAGTAATTGCAGGTGGTCATTGCTGTTGAACCCTGAGAATTCATGCCATGTATTGAATTGCTTTTAAGTAAATTTACTGCACTTCTAGGAAAAAAAAATAGTTCTTCTAGAGGTCATATTCCAGCAATAACAACAGTAATCCTGAAGATCTGTGAGGTTTAATGTTTTTAGCCTTTGGTACATCAGGAAGCTTTCTTACTTTTGTCCAACTTGAAGCCTGAGTAGAGATAAAAAGAGGGAAGAAAAGTGATAGACTGTCCTAGCAAAAATGGATAAAGAAATAATCTGCTGAAATGGTATCAGTGTGTGTGATTGAAACATAAGTGAAAGACCTGCGAGGTGATCTGCAGTTTCTGCTACGGGGCTGACCAAAGGAGACCAAGCAGCAGAGGCAGGACATTGTTCTGCCAGCAGGAAAGACAGTCAGAGTTGAAGACAGCTGAAACTACAGATGTTTAGTTTAGGTAATCATAAGAGTAAATAAACAATATTTTCATATAAGGTTTCAACTGAATGTACTTCAGATTATACTCATGTTGCTTTATCTTGAAGCATGAAGGAGCTGATACTGAAGAATCAGAAAGCTGAAGAGTATGTTTCCAGTAAGCAGGGTATAAGGAACTGACAATGACCTGCTCAGTGATCTACTTAGTGTCATATCCCTCCTTTGGGATTAGGGTTGGGAGGTGAAGTGAATGCTACACCAGACCAGAAAATTGTTTGTTAGATTGCAAAGTTTCTTCTTAATTAATATTTGGTAGTAGTCAATTTATCATTCTTGTAGCTCAATAAAATACTTTTCTATATTCTTTTCTATTGGTATAATTTCATTCATGAAGAGATATTTTATTGTTAGAGATAAATTTCATTTTCAAAGGCACTTAGAATGGTGTTACTTTTCTCTAAATGTATAGCAAACCAACCAAATTGTAATCAAAATCTGGTTTTTGTTATCTTTCATGCATTGGTTCTGTTGGCTCTTTGTAATAATTAAGTTAGAATTTCTGTTCCTCCAGTTCTTACTGATTTTCTTATTTTTTTGTTTTTGTATAGGTCATGTAGGATTTTTTGTGTGATATCTAATGGCAAATTTTTAGACTGAAGTGCAGACTAAGGAAGAAGGATAAGATTATATTTATGTGAATTATATTAAACGGGTATAGTTAAACCAGGAAAATATAATTTTGAATATCTTATAATACCAGTAGAGGGATATATGGCTTATATGCCCCTTGCACATACAGATTTTGGGACATATTAATGACTACTGACTGATGAAAGCATTTGACTGCAGTTTTTTGCACAATAGAGAAGGATTTTGTTTTGTATTGTCCATATAAATGAAAATGTCTGTACATTTGCTGCAATACAAGAGTTCCTACAGCTCTGACAAATCACAATGTAGACATTACCTATAATTCTTGGCAAAAAGCATGCATGTGTCAAGTCCTCATCATTAAGCTTTCACTATTAGTAGTTGCTCATTGGCACAGTTTCACATGTTACTGTTATTTTAACACTCTAAAGGACATTGTCACAGAGCACACTTAGTTTGATGTAGCTAGGGTTGTGCTAAATATATTTCCAATTCTTGCCCCCCAGTAGTGAAGTTGACAATTTAAAATATCTTTTAGGATATAGCTGTTCTTTTCCCTTTGTTGTTCACCACTGCCTAGCCTTTTCTCTTTTCCTCTCCTTAAGCTCTCTACCAAACCAACATCTTCTGATATATCTGACTGTGGGTCTTTGATGCAGTAATATACTGTACTAAGAAGGACAATTTTCTGAGAGGGGAAATGAAATCTGAGTATCCATGACAGAAGACATGCAACTGAAAAGAGTGGTTTATGACATACAGAAGTTGGATATGAATAAGCTGTGTGCCTATGAAACAGAAGAGGAAAACTGCAGAGGTAGCTTGACTTGTCATTTATTGGTTTTATTGGTTTGATTCTGGCTTGCTGTAAAAAACAGAGTACTGTGAAGAACTTTTATGTATAAATACACTGTGTATTTATACATAAAACGGTGTTACCTTTGGACTTGGCAACATCAAATATGGCCTTCTGTATCTTTGGTTTAAATAATAATAAAAAATTGTCTGTTTTAAATATGCAATTTTCAGTTTTGCTGAATTCCTCATTTGTCTTATGAAAAGAGTTACATAATTTTTATAATTTACTTTATTCGTGATTTACATTTATTTATTCATAATGTCTTTTTAACCTCTTCCTTTAGAGGTGTCAGGCTTCCTCCCAAAATAAAGGAATCTCAGCCTTTTTAGCCTTTGTACCAGTACTCTTTCCTTTTTTTTCTCTTAATTAGCAATGTCTTATTTTAGATTGTGGCTGGTCCCAGAGAAGTATTTTCATTGATCTTCTTATGTCAAGAGGTTTTTTCCACCCTTCAGTGGTTATACTGACTATTTCATATGGTTCTTTCCCCTGTGCTTCTGTTAGGCTTGGCAGTGCTGCATTCCATCTGCCTTTGTTTCCCCTTTCACCGAGCTCTTCTAAGGAACGCGAAAGCTCTTTGGCCTGCTTTGGCCTTGATTAATCTAAGACTTGTTGTGTCCCTTGTAAACATTTCCATCTTATTGTTAGTCCTATTTCCAGATGATTAATAAATAGATTGAACACCCTCTTACTTTGTAAAGAACCTGAGGGCACCCTGCCGTTAACCTTTAGCCACATGGAGCAGTGACCACTAATAAATGTATTCTGCTTGTGTGTTCTCCTTTTTGTAGTTGGTTTCTAATCAGTGACAATGCGTTACTTCTCACCCTATGATTACTTAGTTTGTCTAATAGCCTTTTGTGAGAAGCATTCTCAAAGGCTTTTTGTAAGTCCAGAAAACTTTTATCAGCCAGTTCTTTCTTATCTGCTTTTTATTAACATGCCAAAAGAATGCTAATAGGTTAAAGACAGTATGAGGCATTAAGGCTTCTAACTTTAATCCACATTTTTACACTTTTGTTTTTATTTGGTTCCTCAATTATTACAGCAGTAATATGTGTGTGAAGCTGAATTTTTTCTTGGTTTCTCTCAGTAGTTACATGAAGATGACTGCTGTCCTGTCTGGTTCAGTATGCAAACTGATTTCAGTGTGAAACTGCGTAACTGTGGATGTCTTTTGATTAAGCTTAAATTGCTTTGGGACTCTTGAATAAACATCCTATTCGTGAAATATATTCATCTTTTATTTATTGATTTGTTCCAGCCATTTCTCTTATGATATCTGAATCATCAGAAGCTATTTGTCTTAACTTCGAAACACTGATATCTTGAAAACCATCAGTCTTTTGTGCCAGGTGCACTGGAAAATCCACAAATAGCTTACATGGTGTAGTCCCAAAAGTAACCTGAATCCTCCGTCTTCAAAGATCTGATTGGGTTGAAGCGTAATTTATTTATTTTATTTTTAACTCTGTACCACTTGAAAGTGAGAGTAACATGTTTTTTCTCAAAGAAAGGGTACAGAAGTGGAGCCATGTGTGCTGGGTCATGAAATAGGGTCACAGCTTGAAAGTGAATAACAGGGTAAACTTACATTCTGGTCAGAAATCTAGGACAAAAGAGAATCCTGGATTTTTTTTCTGATAAACAGTTTCTAAGTAGTCTGTTTGCTAAGTCTTTATGCCTGGATGCACATATATGCCTAGTTTTCTCAGGTGCTGCTTTATAAAACCACTGTAACATGCATGGTTCCTCTACTTATTCCTTCAGAGAAACAAACAGTTTTGGGTTTTTTCAAAAAAAAATTCTCTCCCTCGAGGGCTTTGAGATGCCATTCTCCACTATTTGTGTGATTTCCTGGTAGCTGGAAAATTCAGGATGTAGGGAATTTGCTGGTGTTATGTTCAGTGCCCTCCAGTCTATATTCAAAGGCACTTGAACATAGTGAAGCAGTAGGAACAGCATCAAGTGGTAGTTGATGGGCTTTAGGTGAGAAATATGTAGCGATAAGTTGCTCTGTCTTCAAAATTATTTGTGTTTTTCTTAGTATTTTGAAATTCTGACTTAGATTTTGCTGAGAACTATTTTTTAATATGACTAGTGCTAGTAATAATTCTAAAAGTATTTTGATATAAAATCTCCAGTCACATCTGTTGAATTATTTTTGATCACAAATGTACCAGGTATCTCTTTCCCCTCATACAAAACCGCTGCTGCACAAAACCCCTCATCCTCTGAGCAAAGAAAGGTGCTTTTATGCTACAAAAAGTGTGAAGTAACTGCTCAAACTCTCCTATCCCATTAATGATTTTGGGCTTTGGGCAGAGCAATATAGCAGAACAGCTAGCCTGTTTGAAGCCATTCCCACCTGAGCATACCTACATCAATATATGCCCTCCAGGGAATGTTTTAAACCATTAAAGGTTACAAGGTTTGAAACTTTACCAAGCTATATATATGCAGCAAAAGATCCAGAGGAACTTTTGCCTCAGTAATAGCTTCTTCTGGGTCTTCCAGCATACACCAGGGCTTATTACAAACTTCAAAATATCCTCAGTGGGTACAGGCTACATTTCAGTTCCTCTAGGGACGTTTTACAGTGATGGAAATAGAATCCCATCTGTATTCTACTCTCATAAGCGTTCAAGTAGGAAGTACTTAGAAGGATAGTCTCAGGAAACAGTGTCCAAAGGAAATTAAGAGGAATGGCCTGGCTTTCAGAGGTGCTATGCACTTATATCCTAAGTTGGACATAAATTACAATCTAAAATCTGTCACATGAAAAAAGTAATGCTTTTTAAATGCTTTTTAATGCACCCAAGACAGTTTAATATACTTGTTAGGAAATAATGCAGTCTTTTTTGAATATGAATTTTTTCAGATCTTTTGATGTTTGTCACTGATCATTCTGGATGCTTCTGTAAGATCTTAATGCCATTATAAAGAATGAAGTATTCCATAGTATCATTAAAGTATCATTTTGTTGGAGGGCTTATTTGGTTTTTTTTGTTTGTTTTGTTGGTTGGTTGGTTGTTTTTTCCTAATATAATAGATAATTTCCTAACAAATAGATAATGAAGGCAGCCTACAAGAAAATAATTGTCTTCGCTACAAGTGGTTCATCTGAAGATGTTGCTGATGCACTAGACTTAACATTCACAACCAGGTGTGATGCTTACCTCTCTTTAAATGAGAAAGAACATGGTGTCTATTGACTGGCAGAAGATGAGGTCTCTAGATTGAAGAGAAATCCAGACAGTGTGGTATACAGATCCCTTTAACATAAACCTGAGCTGCTTAGCTGACATAGTACTGGGGATTTTGTGCTTGTAAACAACTCACTTCAAGCTGACATCATGTCAGGTATTGCATTCTCTTTGAATGTGATCAGCTGTACATGCAAGGGCGAGGGATTTTGTGATAAAGTATTTCTGCTTTCTGTTTAGCTAGAGAAATTGATGGGCAGCTGCAAGAGTATTATAATAAAAAAATATTTCATATTATTTGCTTTCCTGGTTAAGCAGCATTTTAAAGAAGTTCTTGCATTCACTGAGTGAAATAGTGACAATAGAAATTGTTTGGAAAAAGCCTTCCTTACACATTACTTTTCAAAGAAGGTCAAAAGCTTTATCACACAATTTTCCTTCTCATGAACAAGATCTATATTGTTTTCTTCCTTTCTGTAATGAAAAAAATACCTACTTACCATCTACCTAGTTATGCCATATTAATAAAACTCTCTTACCTAAATGTCTTCCAAAAGACTCTCACAGACAAGATGATGCCAAATCTTTTTAGATGATATTTCAGTCAAGAGACGTCTCCCATAAAGGCTGGTTTTATTTCTTCTAATAATCACCTCACTGAGAAGAATAATTACTTGTTAGAGCTACTCTTCTCTTGTAGAAGCTCACCGTTCAAAGACTGAAACAGCATATATACCATCTATAGAGAGTGGGGTCAATTTCCATACTCCTGCCTTTTGAAACAGGTGCAGCACTAACTGCATCCTTGTAGTGCTTCATGCATTGTTCCTCAGGAAAGCAATTGACTGTCTTGAAATAATACGTTGTGTTTCCCCACCATAAAACCAGATAGATATTTAGCTCTGTCTGGCTTGACTGTAAGATGTTTCCCTGTACAAGGTGTTTCCATGTGTGGGCAGTTGCAAGCAGTTGAAGCAGTTCCTTAAGATCATCAGCAAGAATAGTTAGCAGCAACTCAATTTTGCTAGTCACTGGCAATTAAGATCAAGCTGAAATAGGTATTTTGAATGAGTGTTGGAGAAAAGGGTTAACTATCTTTTTGTGCAGTATAACTGTTTTTCTACATAGCACCTATGTAAGTTTTTTTGTTTCTGTTTTCCTGCCAAATCAGTAAAATTAGCATTAAAAGCATAATTAATGAGCTCCCTGTGTCCAAAAGTGAACTAAGGAGTGGCTGTTTTATAAAACCGCTTTTTTCTGTGGTGGTTTTTCTTTTTGTTTGTTTGCTTGTTTTTAGTTTAATAGACAGAAGAACTGTTTTCATGTGTCTTTTAACTTTAAAAATGCAGGAAATGCACTGCAGTTGAAGATATTAAAGCTGCATCTGGATTAAGAATCCACTTAAAAGGTCAGAATTCAAGGTACATTAAAATAGCAACGTAATGAATATCTCAAATGTTTCTAAACTAGAAACTTACTGGCCATTACAGGAAGTTTAGACTGATTGCAATTTGATGCCTTCTGTCTATAATATCTATAATATTCTATTTGTGTAAAGGAGATTAAAAGGAGATCTGAAATAAAAAAAACAACCCATGGATGGATGATTTTACTCAATAAAAGATGTTATACCCATGAAGCCTGTTTCTGTTTTGTTATTTCAGGGATCAGATATAGGACCCCAGAATTTCTTGGATGTAGGGGATCAAGTGTGTTTATTTCAGCTTCTATGAGGGTTAGTGAGTGTCTATTAATTTTTTAGGTTTCCATTATGCCCCAGGGATTTATTTCTTAAGTCACTTTTCTTCAACATGGCAAAATAGTTTGCTTACAGAGAAACATCATCTTTATTTTTAAGGGATCAACTGCACCCTGACAGAAAAAGATAAAAGCACCTTCTCAAAGATTAATTTTTCTATATTACAATGATTAATGTTCTGTGTCTTGAATTTGTATTTAAGGTTACTGCATGCCTTAGGCTGGTAATTGGCCATTATTGAGTTAATAAAAACATAAAATTACCTATGTTTTCTTAATGTAAAAGAGCAATAGGACAGTGTCCCTTGGAAAGGTCTGAGTGCTGTAAAACCTAAGAATACAAGAATGGTCAATTAAATGACTTTTGAATTCCACTTACGAACAGAATTTGCAAGCAAATTATGTGTTCCTTCAGTACTGAGCACTTCAACCTAAAATATGCTGATCGCTCATAAAACAATGAGATTTTCTAACGTGAAAGTGCATTGAAGTAGTGGCCTTGTATAAGAAATTTGAAAATTACCTTTTTTCCATACTGAAATTTTTTATGAAGAGGCATTTTTCCAAGCTAATTTTTGCAATTGTATTCCAGCTATGTACTGGTTGAGGAGTTGAAGATAACCTGCTACATTAGAAATGATATTTAGCTTGGAGTTGTTTTTTGTTGTTTTTAAAAAAAAAAAGAGGGAAGAAGAAGAAAAAGAAGAAAAACATAACCAGGCATCCCTAATTTTTATTAGTCTCACTGTGAAGGAGCTAAATTATGACTCCTCTGTAAAGTCCGAATAAACAAGCTTTATGAGGGGTTTTGCTAGGATTTGAAGGGATTGAAAGAAATCCAGTTATGGATTACAGAACACTTGGGATATAATTCATCTTATCAACTTTTACTGTCCGAAAGCTAAGTGTTCAGTTAAGCAAGTTAACTTGGGCCCCTACATAGTTAATGGGGAGAAAATGGTTTCTTTGCTTCTCTAAATAGGTATTTAAAATAGATAGGTTGAATTACCCTCTGGAGTTTCTGCACTCTCTCCGTTAATTAGGCAAAGATTCACCAGTTCCAACTTCATTGTCTAAAACTTAGACTTAAAAGTCTTTGATACAAACTCTGTGTATGAAAAGAGGGAAAATAGCATTTCCAAACAATCATCCATCTTCCTCTACCATGGCCATTTGTGACAGGACAAATGAAACTGTGAAGGAAGTCTAAGGTGAGATATCTGAACAAGAAGGAAGGTTAGGCTAGATAGATAAAATTAAGCAAGATTAATTTCTCTTGGGTTACTTGTACACCAGGTTAGCCACAGTAGCTGCAGATCAGGTGTCTCTGAGCTCTGAGGGAAATAGAGCTATGAATCCATCATGTTATAGATGTGCTGCTGATCTCCCATTGCCTTTTCTCCTGACTTTGTGTTACGAGAAAAGCTATATGGTACTTCAAAATATTTTTGAGAAGTGAAGTGCCTCTGCAGGATGTCTCTGCATCAAAGCCCTCTGCACAGTGGAGGCTCTTGAGTGCTGTGCCTTTGGATGCTTTCCACAGGCATTCTACAGGTTTAGATGTCTAAAGGAGGTGGGACTGTTGTTTGTGAGTGAAAATACTACATTTCCTGTGTGGCAAGGGATGTAGCTTCAGATTATTTTTCCATGCAAAAGGAAGGATTTGGGAATCTAATGAACCAAATCACTCAAGATGTACATGGTTCCCCTTCTTAGCAAATGGTGTTATTCTGCATAATATTCTTTGTACTTCTCTACCATTCAGTGATTTCATTTTAAACCATACTTAAAAACAAGCTTATCTTTAGCAGCAGTCTGGATTTCAGTACTATGTTGGGGTTTTTTTCTGAGAAAATATTTAACTATTTACTATCAATGAGTCCTTGCTGCCTAGCTTGATTGCAAACCTGTTTCTCTAGGCTTTGCTTTAATGAGTAAATTACTGCAGTGTCAAGTAGAATATAGATGTGCAGCGTGCCAGCTATGATCCCCTAATTACCTGTGTGCATATGCAGTTCAACGCTACTTATTCTACTCACAGCGTCAGTATTATTAAGCAGACATATGGAGATTCTGAAAGATACACAAGAGGTGATTTTATCCCCTCTCTTTCCTCCTTCCCCACTCCCTCCCTTTCATCCAGATCACCCACAGAAAAGTGTGGGGGGAAAAAAGACAGAACAAGCACTTCTCTAATTGTCGTAGGTCAGTTGTTCATAGAGCAGGGACAGTTAAAAGTGGAATAGTAACAATGGAATGGTGAAAAGGCAAATAAGTCTTCCATTTACCTACCCTTTCTTACCAAGGCAACTGTAATAAGGTTATTCTGAAGTTCCTTAAGGTATCCTTAAAGTTATCCTTAAAAGTAAAAAGCTTTATTTTATCAGCTTTACTCTGGCTTTATTCAGTCGTGGACTTGATCTTTTTATTTTCAGTCTCCCTACACCTCTTTTTTTTTTTTTTTTTTTTTTCATCTCCATCATTCCTCTTGGAACTATTCTAGTTGAAATCCCAAACAAGAAAGAAATGCAGACTAGCAGTTTGTCTAGCCCGCTGAATTAAAAATTAGTATGCCTCTCAAAAGCAGAAGGTGAGCCAAAATATTTAAAGATTGTGAAAATCTAAAATTATGTAATTTTAATTTACCCGGCTGTTTTTGCTTTAGAAATGCTTATATTTTCTCGAGTTCCTCAGAAACAATGAGGATAAGTACTTGCCTGTTTCTATTGTGAGAATTATCTCCAAATTGCCTCTAAAAAGCACATCAGGACATGACACTTTGAGGAAGAAAAGTGCAGTGCCGAGAGTTAGTCTTAATTCAATGTGGTCGATACTACATTAATCTTTTTTAGGGAATCTTCAATGAACATGTTCATATTAGATTTTCTTCCTTTGCTTGTACACTGGTTGGTAAGGAGAGGGAATGATAAACATAAGATACATGCTTGAATAACACTATAAATGTAGGTATCAGGGAGAGCAGGCTAAGAACTGTGCAGAGCTCTCTGAGAGGCAAGAGAATTTCTTCTGTGTTATAGTGAAGTCATGAGAGATTTCAAGTTCTAAACCTCACAGAAGAGCTATTTAAAAATAAGATTTCTCCAGCAAGTTTCGGTGTGATTTTTATTATATTAGACAAAAATATTTGTCTGGTTTTTGTCCCTTTCCTATCCTATTGATCCAATATTCTACCTATCTCCATCTTTGTGGCTTACCATTTAGAATATTTGACTTTTGCATGAATAACCATCTGTCCCTGACTGAGATTTATATCATCTTTTTTTTCCTCTCAAATGAATGTTTAGCATATGGTAGAGGAAAGCATAAGACTTAATGAGGTATAATTGTAGCATAATGGGGAATTATAGTAGAGACCACAGGAAAAGTAGTCACTATTGCTACATATCTTAGGTGAAAAAGAATAAGGAATGAAAAGGGTTGGCACATGAGAAGAGGAAAGACAGGAGTATTGATTAAAAAGAAAAGTAAACTGGGTTGTAGCACATGGTGTTGGTTTACAGGAGTGGTATTACAGGGCTTAGGAAACAGGTAATGAACCAAGGGAGAGGCCTGTGTCCATGTTGACGCATTGGTATGTGCTTATTCAAGTGGTTTTCCTACTGCACTTCTGAGTACATCTTGGACATAGTCAGGTGTGATGAAGAAAGATAAAGAGAAGGGAAAGGGAAGAAGGAAATCTGGGAGAAATATAAGAAGTCTATCTGTTGCCAGGATGAAAGAAATTGAAGGAAGCCTTCACATCTCCCAGATGCATTTTGAAAGTCAGGCGTAAGTTTTATACTATCTATAATAATTTTATCAAGATTAAGCAAATTTCACACTAAACTAGGTGAACTTCTGTCTACGTATAACAGATGAAACACTTTAAACACCATGTTGTGATTATAGGGCTTCTAGAAAGAGAAGAAACAACATAAATATAAAAGCAGCTGAAAAACAGTAGTTTTCATTATGAAACTTTCAGAGCAACACTGTACAGTTAATTGAAATAATTAGTAACAGCAGCATTGAGTATTGTAATGATCTACAGAGCACAAAGGATGGACTTCACATTTTAAAGAGAAGCCAGAGTGAGTCTTGAATAGAAAAATTCAGTTATATCAGAACTGAAGAAGAACTTCAACATTATATGCTTAAGTCTCAAAATTTTCATGTTATCCTTTTATTTATATACTGAGCTGAGCAGAAAAAGGACCTCTCCAGTTCAGAAGAGAAAGAGCGTTAGCCATGGGTTTTTTTTCTGATTATAGGAAATACTGCAGAATCCAGACTGTTCAGAAATATTATGTTCCAAGTAAGTTTTCTATGTAAGAATTAAATAAATAAAGAGAACTCTGTAGTCTGGTTTTGAAGACAAGCTTGAGTCTGAACGAACCATAAACAAGTATTGCTATTGGAAGTCTGTGGATGCAGCATGTGAAATTACTAACTTGTGTTACATGAATGTTTATGGCTTCTTTTTCACTAATTCTGAAATCTAACAATGCATGTTCCAATAGTTTCACACTGATAATTTGTAACAATGGCAGTTTAATATCTTGGTCTACAGTAACATTGAAAATTCGTTAAGCTGACCTCTTGGATGCAAAGAAGCACCCGAACTCGAGTTGTCTTACCTCCAGTTTGCTGTCTTCTCAAAAGCAGGCTGTCAGCTACTGTTGGGTAAACATAATATGGAAATAGGGCAGAAATTGCTATGATATTGCTTCATTTTTTTAACTCTGGTGGTCCTGTTGCTATCAGTGGTTCTACCTCACCAGACAGATGGATTGACATAGGACAGACTTATGGCCTACAGGCTTCAGTTGTACTTCTGTGATGTTATTTCCTGAATTTAGCTTTGATTGGTCTAGTTTTGAGAAGGGAAGCTGCACATACTTTGTGAATGGAACAGATTAGAAAAGGACGTCAGCCCACTGTATCAGTCACAATTTAAAAAGCAAACAAACAAACAAAAAAACCCCAAAGCAAACCCACCAAAACCAACCAACCAAAAAAAAAACAAACCAAAGAAGAATCAATATACTCTAGAAAGCCTATACTTTGACTATCTCTAAGTCCAGATAATATATGATTGCAGTATGAAAAGTCAAAAGGAATGACAGAATGTATAATTCAATTTCAGGCAAACTGCAGGTATATTTGAAAACATATTTGAAAATATAGCAAAAACTCCAATTATGGCACAGAACCACTGTAAGAGTGCTACATAAGCTCATGGGGTTTGTCAAAGGAATTTAGTTTCTTATCTGTAGAAAGAACCTATTTATGTGTTAGTCATGGCCTTCAAAATTACTTGAACATGTTGTGACAGTCTAGAATGATGTGTGTGGACAACTGGATGTATTTGAATCATAGAATCATTAAGGTTGGAAAAGACCTTCTAGAATCATCAAGTCCAGCCATCAACCCAGCACCACCACCATGTTCACCACTAATCCATGTCCTCAGGTGCATTTTTTAAGTATTTTTTATCACTTCCAGGGATAGTGATTCCACCACTTCCCTGGGCAGCCTGTTCCAATGGTTGATAACTTTCCATGAAGTAATTTTTCCTAATATCTAATCTAAACCCTCTCTCCTGGTGCAAATTTGGGCCATTTTCTCTTGCCATATCAGTTGTTACTTGGGAGATGAGTCTGACACTCACCTCACTGCAACCTCCTTTCAGGTAGCTGTAGAGAGCAATGAGGTCCACCCCCTGCGTTTCTCCAGGCTGAACAACCTGAGCTCCCTCAGATGCTCCTCATAAGACTTGTGCTCCATGCCCTTTGCCAGCTCTGTTGTGCTTCTCTGGACGTTCTCCAGCACCTCAATGTCTTTTCTTTTAGTGAGGGGAACCACCAAATATCCCGAATATATGTATGTGACAGTCACTGCTATCAGGTCTGGTATCAGGTGTGGTATCCTATCAGAAGGATAATAGGGAGTCTTTAAAACCTGGATCGATCCCATTGACATAATAGCATATAAGGCTACTGGAATGGCAGTATTTTACCTGAAGCAAGTTTTTCCATCCCATCTATTAGCAATATAGTCTGAGGCATGGAAAACAGAGGTAGATGATGCATGGTCTTAAAGACAAACTTCCTTCTTTCCACTCCCTGAGATAGGGGAAGTAATAGGGAAAAGGTGTGAAGAGTTACTTTGAGATGAGAAATTCAAAGTTCTCTTCAAAAGGGCAAGGAAAGCTATGCAAGAGGGTCATCATTTTATAGCAGGTTAAGTTAAAGACTTTGCTTGATGTGGAAAAGGGAGTGAGACTCCACAATTCAGAAGAAAAACCACATCTAGAAGAAAGACATCCTAAACTGCTCAGATATCTATGAATTACAATAAAGTGAAGGTGGAAAGGAAGTGATGTTTAAACATGTAGAATTTATCTAATTGTGTAGACTGCATTTGTTTAAATGGAGAGCTCATGACTTTGTGACTGTTGCTTTATTACCTGTTCTTGAAGAAGGGAATGGTTTCCCATGGGTTTGAACTCTTGGAAAGGACAAACTAAAGCTTCTGTGGAAATGGCAATGGATGGTGCTGATCAGGGAAATTGAGTGGTTTCATTGCTGGAAAAGATTTTCCTTGTTTTCAGGAAATCTGGGAAAATCCTGTTAACCAAGGGAAGCATAAGAAGAGATGGACCTGTACTAGAGTAAAATATATCAATCTGATAAATGTTCAGCTGAAGAGATCTACTAGAGCTGTGATATGTGTTTAATTTTATGCACAGCAAGTACTTCCTGGAAAGACAGACCAAGACTGTGCATATGTCCTTGTGAAACAGAATCCTGAATTTAAATTATCAGTGAGTTAGAACTTCAAAAGCATCACCGCCCATCAGATGTCAGTGAAATACTCCTGTCTGTCAGCATCTTCTTGATTTACAGCTTCAAATATGTTCACTGCTCTAGACAGAGAGTAATGGTGGCAATGGGATGCTCAGTTAGTAGAAATAAATAAATTTGATAGAGAAATCTGATCATGAAAATGGCTTATTAAAACACTGTAGATTGTGATAATTGCTTCCACCTGACAGTGCAGTCAGCTAATAGATCTGTCTGTATATGTGACCATAATTGTTCTACATTTTTGAGAAAACGTCGGAAAAAATGCTTGAAAAATAGCTGGTGCACAGATGTAGCTTTAGAGAGCACTGAAGGACAAGTGAGTTTCATATCTGAATAGTTTAGGTTATTGCTAGAAGGGGAAAATTTAGTTCATACAAGCCAATGAGGCTTTGTCAGTGTGGCGTTCCAACAAGCTGTTCACAGGTGGCGTTCTATTGTAACTGCACTCAAAATAGCATTGGCTTTTTTAAGCCATAATGGTAATTGAAAGTTTGGCAGTCAAATACTTCACATCATTCAACTTTCAGCTTGCTTGGTGGAGTTAGTTAAAGGAAGTACAATACACTGAATCTCTGGCAATTGCACGGGAGCAGCTTTTGTGGCTGAGGGTAGGCTTTAAAACGGAAAGCTTTACGTAGCATAAGCCTGTATCATTTAGAATATCACTTTTCTTACCATCCACAACAATTGCAGCTGAGATTAACCGGGGTACCTGTGCTAGCAGAATATCACTAGTAACATTTCTTAGCCAGGGTCTATGGTGCTGTGGAGACAATATAACACAGACAGTTGACTAAGAATCTGTCTGACTTCTTTGGACATTGTCTCATAAAAGGTAGGTAAGAGGAATCACATCAGGTTGTTTGTGTGAAGCTGAAATACTGAAGTTTGCTTGTTTTTAAAATGTTGCTTATGTCATATAGTTTGGGAAATGTGTGTGTCTTTCCTCAGCTACTTACATTGTTCTAGAATATTGTTTTTATATTTCATTAGAGGAACTTTGCATTTAGATAGAAAGACATTAGAAAGATAGGATTTAATGTAGAATGGGATTTTTCTCATTTGCAATAAATAGGAATAATAGGGTTTATATCTTTGGGAACAAAGCAAGATCACAGAGAGACCGTTTTTTTCCCAGAGCATGCAAGACTGATTTTTGGCAACTGTAGCCTAGCCATTCATCTTAGAAAGATTTTTCTAAAATAACTAAAAATTTTTTTTTTTTTAAAGAGACTTCCAAATCTGACTCTCCACACAGACGAACCTTCTCTAGTTATTTGTTTCAGTTTATAGGTGGATAGATATTGTTACCAAATGATATTGTGTTAGCTTTGTGAACTGACTTTGAATTAGTGCAAATGAGCACAAAATAATCAGGGCAGTGAGAATTCATGCTGTTGAAAAATGGGTTAGCTAGTCTACAAATCTGCTTCCCAGGAAAATGGCCAAGTGGAACCTTCAAAAGACCTTATTTTTGCTTGCCTTCAATCAAGAGATGAAATAAATTTAAAGTGTGAATCAGATAATTTTTTGGTTAGTGAAAAATATGAACAAATCTTGCTACAAAATATTTGCCTGGGCAGAAGAAGGTCACACAGCTTTTCATGAAGACTGTTTAAATTGTCCTGAATATATATGTGTAGTTCAGGTCTAACAGAGTTGAAATCGGTGATTTTATGCTTGACTAAAAGTTAAGGGAAAAGCAAGAAACTTTAGAATAAAGCTGAAAATAAAATAAGAACAATTTGACTCTAAATTTAGAGGAAGCTGTAAAAGAAGAAAAATCCATATCTCATGTTTTTATCAGGGACCTGTATGCATCAGAACAGAGAGGACAGAAAATTAACATCTAAATAACTTATCCTTAAAAGTCCTAAAAAAGCCTTTCCTTCAAATATGATTCTCTGTCACAATGTGCTGCACAAGTCTACATTTCCAAAACAGTAAGTGTGGCTCTGAGAACCTTTGTGTTTTCCCCCCTCTGTAGTATTCTTCAGGAGACTATTTTTTAAAGGTTGAGTTCTTCTTCAATAACCAATATGAAGTACTTTCTAAGCATGTGATTTTGTTCAAATAGAGAAAATTTCATGCTTTGTTGAAAAATACTTTAACCTCATTGTAGCTGCTCTAGACTTACCAATCAATTTTATGGTACTCAGATAAATATTTTCTCTCATAAAAATTGATGAAAAAGATCTCAGGGCAGAATGTAGGTTGAACTTGGTCTTTTCTATAGTCTGCAGGGGTGGGGGGGGAGGTAAAAAAAAATCTAGATATCATTATCAATCCTTTTCTGTGAATATTCTTACTAACAGATTCTCTTGACTACTTAGATTAGTCTGGAAAAAAAAAATCAAGATGTCTTTTTTGAGTCTTTAGTGATTTTTGTATCGCTCAATTTAGCTCTCTAGTAGTCCAAAGGAATGGAAATTGAATTTCAGAATTCAGCCTCAGGCTCTTCCGGATGTATCAGCTTTTTCCTATTCGCTCATTCCAGCACCCATGAGTCAGGACACCAAATGTTCCCAGCAAGGCTGCTTCCAGTGCCTAGCTGAAGTTACAAGCAGTTAGTCACAGATGAAAGCGGCATGGATGAGTATCCATGTGGCATCAGAAAAAATACCATGGAGATATCTTTTTCAGCGGAATAATGCCTGACTGACATATTTACAGGCATAAGCAGCCTTATTGTGTGTGAAAATGGGAAGGAATTTTCCCACCATGAGACTGTGGGGGAGAGGGCAATGTCAAGATGGCAAGGGTTATCTGTGCACAGAAGTGAGACTGAATTATATGAACAGTGGAGACAAATATTAAACTGCCTGTATTCTTTGAATGTATATTCATTCCACTGCCAAATTATGAGAAGCTCTTAGATTTTCTTCAAGTGTGATTTATATAATTATTGTATTATTATCTTTATTAAATGACTCAACATTTTGTAATTTTTTTTTGAAAATAAAAGGGAAACTAAACAGGATTTGTTTTGGTTTTGGTTTTTGTTAAGGAAACTGCTTCATTCAATATTTAAATTAATTCAGTCCATGTTTGGCAAGATTATTCAGGCATAATCTTTGTCTCAAGATTATGCCTGAATGGAAGATTATGTATTCTGACTTTTTCAATTTCATTGAAACTTCTTGTAAACATAATCTCTAATACAGAATGCATTAAGATCCAAGATACAAGGGCTCTCAGACAGAAAAAAATCCAAATCCAACCCATTCTAATTATTGAGTTAATTAAAATATGCTTGCAGTGATTTTACTTGTTTAGTTGATTGGCTTTCTTCAATTTTTTTCATGAAAACATGGAAAATATTTGGTTTTGTCAGCTTTAAAAAATCCGCTTGCTACATTTATCTTGTTATCTAGGCAACGTAATTTAACATTTAAAACCATATGTCATAAACATTTGCTAAATCTGTATATGCAGGATGCTCAAGCCAACAAAAGAAATGAAGCAGAGAAAGACAGCAGAGCAATCATTTTTTAGATCATTCAACAGTCGAGCTTGTATCATTATGTATGCATTACTTCTGTACAGGTTCTCCATGTTACAACTACTTTGTCAGAGAACTAAGAAACAGAGAAATGTTGTTGCTTAGGAAGACTAATTGGCAACATCACATTTATAACTCATTTTAAACCCAGCTGTGTCTCATGAGTAAGTCAGTATTTTACATTTCTGAACTGGTCTGTAAACAAGAGTTTTGCTTATTACTGGGAGTGTTCAGGACCTAATTATAATTTTCTCTCTATTTGGCTCAATTGACTTTATTCAGAGTACTTGAGACTAAAGTCCTCTACTCTGCATAAGTACCATCTACTCCTTTACATGCTTTCCCTCATCATGGAATGCAGTTGCACTTAGTCTGTACGCACTGATTTACTACTCTGTGTACTATTGTGCTGAAGCATTTGTCCATACCGTTCCACATTTTATGTTGAAAGAAAATAAAATGTCAAAGGGTCAGATTCTACAATATAACGTACAGTGACAGAAGTTTACTTGGTGAAGATCCAGAAAGCAAAGGCAACTAGCAGCTCTCACCCTGAAACCTGAAAATAGTTACAAAGTCTGTATAGCAAATCAGACAGCTGAAACTATGAGTGAAGTTAACCATGTTGGTGTGGAAGGGAGCTAGCACCAGCTACAGTGCTGAACTCTGGTGTGTTGAAGTCAGACAAGAGGAAGGTTTGACTGAGGTATGGCCAGAACTTTATCTTTGGCATGTTGAGGCAGTCTATGTGTGTGGAAATGGGATTCTGAACCTAAAAGTCATGCCCTAAGTTTTAGGGCCTCTTTTCTTTGAAAGTGAGACTGTTCTTTGTTTAGGAAGCAGAGGTTCTGGGCTTACTTTACCTTGAGAGATCTTCTCCTATGACTAAATCACCAAGGTAAGGATTTCTATAGACAATTATTTCTTAGTCCCTCTCTTAGTTCTAGACTACAGTGCAAGCAGAAATGCAAAATTCCTAGACATGACAGTGAGCCAAGAGATGCTTTTATGCTGAAGTCTGTGGTTTTCAGTTTTGATTCTCATTCCATTCTGGACCCTCTTCTTTTGGTCTTATGGTGTTTCCATTTTTGACTATACTATGCTCTGTAGCATACTACTTGGCACAGACCTGAAAAGTAATGGCCATAAGTTCAGCTTTCACAAAATTCCATGATTGTTAGGATTAGTGTCCACTTTCACTGTAAGTCCTATCACCAGAGGGCTATCCTGTAGAAAAAGGGTGGTAGGACCATTTTCCACCAGGATCTGTGCTATCCTGTTTGTATTAAACTAGCAGAACAAGTTGTTTAGGGTACTTGGGCGGATGACTGCTTTCAGAAAGATGGGAACTTTATTGACTTTATGTAGTAGTACAGCTTGAGACAAGTAGAGAAGTTTCCCAGAAAACATCAAGCTTTAAATCTCTTGCAATCCTAACTAGGCATTCTTGAATTAGTTTTGTGAACACAGACTTGTGAGCTGCATGAAGTTTGTAGCCTGAACTACCCTTTCCACTGAGATTTGTGTTGAGAGTGGTTAAAGACAACGATTATATAAATGACTGTAGAATTCTGTCAGATAGTAACTTTAACCCAGTTTAAACCACACAATTCTATAAAAGGCAGAGCAGATCAATTTTGCCTAATTATTTATTTATTTATTACTTAGTTGACATTTTTAATAAAATAACTTATTTTCGTCTATATAAAGATTATTTTTGTAACTAATACAGTAATTAAAAATATTTAATGTCTTAATTCTTAATTTATAATTGTTTAATATTTTGCTTCTTTAATTTGCTGTAGCACATTTCTAGGTGTTACTTAAGTTAACATTGTATGAAAGTAAATAATAAAATCCTTTTCAGCAAGTAACATTAAAGAATCTTTCAGGATTTCAATAGGTTTAAAACCTAAATCATTTAATGGCCACACCAAATGCCTCTTATGATTAGAGGGGAGACTTGTGAGATATCTGAAACAAATTTGTATTTTCACTAGACAAAAAGTTAGGAGCGAAGGTGGTCTTAATTTACCACTCATGTTCATCAGACTTTAGAACATGTCTTAATGTGAGAGTGAAAACAAATCTATACTTGCTCCCTCTAAGCTTAGTGATTTAAAATAGGAAACACATTTTATGTGGTAGGAAAAGTTAGTGTGATTACCAATATTTTTTTTTAAGTTGTTAAAATGCACAATGAGAAGACTCACTGAGGTCCTGTGGCCAGTGTAACCATCTCTTATGTTAATGCTTAATCTGAACTTTAAAGTCAATTGAGGTGAAAGAAGAACAGAAAGATGGGGTTTATCAGATTTGTGCTAGATGATTAAAGAGATTTTTCTATAGGTCTTTGTTTCTTAATTGATTATAAAGATAGTCTAAGTGTTTGGCTTAAATGTACACTTCAGACATCAATTGTTGACACCCAAAATAAATTAGATTAACCCTTCTCAAAAGGGCACTTTTTAAAAAAAAAAAAATTCATTTTACAGTGACATGGGACTTGGATTTTGCAAATACTGTAGTATTTTGCTTCTGATCTGGATTACTGTTTTGAAGCGAACCTCCATTGCTCTTGTTTTTGAGCTTCGTTTCACCTTACTAGGGGGCCTCAGAGCATGTGAACCAGATTTCTCTGGGTTGAAATTCATCTAGAAGCTGTGCTTCAACTGCTTATAGGCATTCAGCCTGTGCAACCAGGCTAGACCTACTGTGAAATCCCTGTCCCCCAGAACATAAATACAGTGTTCATCAGAACCGCAGTACCAAATGCTTCAGTCCATAAATCCACCTATATTGAGTTGCACTGCTTATTACTGGAGAAAACCTCAAACATCACTTCTTGTTGATCATACAGACATGACAGGTAGTGCAGATAACTGATGAAGGCAAAGAGAGGTGGTGGTAATATGCTGGTGAAAAAAACCTAAATTCAGGAATTTTTGCTATGCCACTGCAAAACTGAGTGCCAAAAAGGGAGTCAGGGCAGAAGACACCCTGAGCTGGTAAAACAAATATACAAACAAAAAAATGAAACACTTTTATAATTTTCCTTTAAAAACCTAAACAAGCAAAAACCCAAACAAACAAAACCCCCAAATCAACACCATGTCTAATATTAATTTTTTTGGTATTTTTAATGGAAATCTTATACCAAATTAGACTGATTTTAAAATTTAATCTGATACCTGAAAAACTCAACCCCAAAAACACTCACTAAAGTGGTATTCATCATGTTAGTAATTAGGGTTTTTTCCCAGTGTGTGAAAAGTATCAGTTCAATCTGCTTCATTGGAAATTCATCAAGAGGCTGATCCTCTTGGTAGAAGTAGAGAGACAACAGTATGAATATAATAGATTTCCGTCAATTGTATTTATGAGTAATGTTAGAGATGCATATAATTTAAAGCTGGTGGCACCACATTTTGAACTACACTTTTCCCAGTCCTATTGAATAGAAGAAAGTTGATTACTGATTAGGAGATAAAGGAAATTAAATGTAGAAAAGAAAAAGCATTTAAATTAGCAAAATTGCTCAAAGCCCATTTAGGTTTTGAAGCTGTTAAGCAGTCCTGTACTTAAAAACTGGCTGTCAAAATTAGGATTGTGGATAGGGCTGTGTGCTTTTGGTGGGCAGAACTCAGTTGAGAGCACACCTCATCACTTGGGACTTGCATTTGTTTTGATTAGAACCTGAATCTGTGCGTGGTTTCTGGGTTCAGCCTCCTACAGATACTCTCCTTAACCAGACAGACCCAACAGCTTTTGTTACCTGTAAACTCATTTCCTCTGGAGATTTGTGATGACTCAGGTATGCTTTCAATTGTAATCCATTATTTACTTTTTTCTCCACCCACAAGCTGCAAAAATGTGGAGCAGACAAGATAAAATTTAACAAGAGATCAAGTTATAAATTTCCTTAATTTAATTTAATTTCTATAAGATTTGCTGTCTGCTTTAATTTGGAACAGACAGTCTACTTCATGCAGTCCATGTGTGCGATTATGTCTGTCTTGCATTTTAATTCAGGTCTGTGCCTGTACAAAAACAAATAAGAGAGAAAACACAGCAAAAATGTAAACCCAACTCACTCTAGGGAGTGTGTTATTTTTGAACCAGAGATGCTCGACAGCAGCACACTTTATACAGTTTCTACCATAAAGAAGTCAATAGTAGACAAAACATTTACTGCACGTCAATGAGATACTGATGTAAGAAGCTGCTAGCTACTTTTCCCATCAGGTATGCGGATGGAGTTTTGGAGGTCAGTTCCATTTTCATTCCTGATGTGTTCTTTCCAACACCAGTCAGCTGTTGGAAATGTCCCATCAGGTATGTCTCAGCAGCAAGATAGTGCTGGCTTTTGAAAACACATTGATTTGACCAGAATCCCAGGTTTAAGCATGTTTCTTTGAGTTCATCTTTGTATAATGATCCAGTTCACTATAATTGAAGAGTTTTTACCTGTTGAGAGGAATATTGATGAGGAAATGAGAAAAGGGGCTTTGAAGGAAAGCAGGTACAGTAAAACCTGTCAATATTAATGCAGTGGGGTTTCCTGTATTATATTACTTTTATTTAATATTCTTGTATAACTACAAAAGTAAATCACTTGAAAGTTGTATTCCCACTGACAGCTTCCCTACAATTTTATGATGGCATCCTCTATAGTTAATGGTCTATCACAGGCTCCATTGTAAGTTCTGATTTGTCAAGGCTTTATTGTAGCAACAAAATCTTTAGAAAGGGGTTTCATTCTATGACAGACTGAAAAATGAATTTAAGTTGGTCTAGCCATCTCTAAAGTAGAGGCAGAGACATTTTTTTCTTCATTTTTTTCAGGTTTTATCTATATTTTTTCTTTAATTGTCTATTTCTTTTCAGATATAAACTTGCATAGTTCCTCTAAAGTTGAAAAAAAAAGAGCAAGAACTTTGGCTTTGGGTAGAATATGTGTCTCAAGAATCAAACATTTTACTGCTTTCAATGCACTGCAGGTCTGAGTCTGCAGATATGCACTTGGGCAATTTTTCAACAAATACCCAACAGTGGGAGAAATTTATAATATGTACAGGGGATGTGCAGGTACTTTGCAAGGCAAAGCCCTTGACCAGTTCCTGTCTTACTGTTCTAGTGTGATATTTGCATTATTCTTTGCTGTTCAATTTGCATCTTCAGCACCTAAATGCGACTGAAGATTCTTTACTACCTTTTCAAATCTAAGTAACTGTCTTTTAAGAAATTGACTCTTTTTTTTCCTGCACAGACCAAAAATACAATGAAAAGACCAGATGTTGCACTGAATCCCTCATGCTTGTGTCACTGAAGACAAAGTAGACATAGAGCCCTGTCCTGGGCACCGTGCTACAATGTCAGACTCTAACTTACTTGATAAAACTGCAGGTAGTGTTGTGGAAAAATTACAGCACATCCTTTGCTGAAAAGCCACCTGTAAGAAAATAACTTTCTGCATAAACCATAAAAAAAACAGATGTGTGACAATATGACACCTACATAAAGTCAATGTTCATCTGTTCTGGACAGAGAAACAGCAGCATTTTATCATGCTGTAGCAAGACAGTTTCAATTTTTTCAATTAGGACACTAGAATAGGCTTGCACTGCTTCTTTTGACATCTTCTTGCATATATAAATTCATAATATAGAAACAGCCTTTGAGTATCTGTCACATATAAATTATTTCTACCCTTCGAAACAGTACAAATTCTGAATTTTTTTTCATCAAGGTTAAATAATTGATTTTACCGTGTACAGGACTTGGCCTGTAATTTTAAAGAACATCAAATGGATAGGCAAGTTCAATGTCCATATACAATATTAGATGTTCAGCTAAGGATTTAGGTAAGTTGTTCACCAGTGTGAAGATATAAGTCAGTGAAATTCATAACTTTTCCTTCAAAGTTCACCTTTAAACTGTGTGGCACTCTTATAAATAGGGTTTTACAGAATGCAGTGACCAGTAGCAACTCGTTTTTCCAAGTGATACTGCCTTGCAGCCTGTTGAGATGCAGTGGACTTTGAAATGGTGAAGGGAAAGATCTTAGTTCAGCCTGTTCTATGGACACCTTTCAAAGAAGAGAAACTTTTTTTGGGTTCTTACCTGTCCTTTTTTAACGTCAGCATATAAGGTTTTCTTATGAAAATGCACTGTAGTGAAATATTAGAGGAATTCTCTGTGTCTAAGGATGTAGACTAACATGTAAAAAACCAAAGCAAAATAAACCAAGACAAAATAAAAAAAACAAAACAAAAAAATAAAAAAGAAAAAGAAAAATGCACGTGAAGACTGATGTTTAGATAAATGTCTATGTATAGCACGCAGACATTTTTCTCAAATGTGTAAGTGTGTGCATATAGAGTAATTTGATCATCTTTGATAGCATTCTTTCATTTCTAAGTGTCATTATTGGTCTTTATGGTACATTTTAATCTACGGTGCTGCTTATGGTCTAACACTGCTGGAATTTTATTTTGAAAGTTTACTTTTTCATTGCAGAAAATGTGCAGTTACAGTTGCAATAAAACAAACCTACCTGAAGTGTTTTCTGACAGGATCCTTTGGAAGCAGTCTATCTACCATTAGACTTTTGTCTGTCTTTCCCTTCCTTTTAGGACAACAGTCTAAGGAAAGCAATTACCTGACTGTGAAACATATTTCTTGAACAGCAGGATCTGGCTCAGTGGCTTGCTCCTTATATCTACAGAACTGTTCAGCAAATGATGGCAAGAGGGAAAATAGGTGACCCTTTAGCATCTGCCTTTGCTAGTTAAACTGTTGATAGTTTTTGCCTAAAGGCTTCTTTTTAGGGAGGCAGTATGGTACTTTATGATTTACATTAATTTCTCCTCTCCTATGACCATATGATGTTAAATCCCCAGTGCCTATATATTAATTAAATGACCATGTGTATATATACTGGCAAAAGGGAGAAAAAAAATTCTCACTTTTAAAAGAATAAATATATATTAAAGTGTCTTTAAATAAGGACGTGCCTTTTACTTCAAGTTCAGACATCGATCTTGAGAGCTTGATTTGCTGACAAGAAAACAGGTAATTAATTTTTTTCTTCAGCAGGCTCCAAAAAGACATTTCTTCTGCTGATGGGTTGATAAACAGGGTTTCTCTGTTGGTAAGTTCAGAGTGAAATGTGTGCTCGCTCTTTTATTTTCATTTGAGGTTTTTTTTTCTGGACAAAAATTGCAGAAGCTGTCTTCTCACCATAAGTTTTCATCTCTGACTGAAAAATGTGTTCTTTTTCCTGTTGTTAAGGTGCAGAGATTGGTAAAGGATTCATTCTCTGCAAAGTTCAGTTAAAGGGTACATGTTCTGCCTATTAATAAGGGCATATTTAACCATGACGCAGGCAGTTGCACACAAAGCATTTAGGGTTTTACTACTTGCATAGAGGAATTCCTGGATAAAGATCTGCTGAGTGTAAGTAAATGTATCCTGATATTTTTGTTTGTAAAATAATTTTACTTCCAAATCAGTTCCAGAATAGATCTTGAAAATAGTAGCTTGCTAGTCAAACACACCACTGGATAAGAAAGGTTAAAAACCTGTCTATGTGATCAATAAAGGGAATATTTTCAGGAGGCATAGTGAAGCAACCTTATTATTTTGTTCCATTTGCATTCATGGTATATTATAGTTTTTAAATGAAATATTTTGTTCAATATTTTGCAATTATCTCTTTATAACAAAATAATCCAATGGACATGTATGTGAAGCTGCAAAGGGCATGTTACATTCTTAAAGTATGATAAGGGTATTCCAGCAATGGTAAATAAAATAATGTATATAATTTACTATGAGACAAGAGATCTCTTATCTGGTAAATCAAAGATTTTTTTGCTATTAATAATGATATAAAGAGAGATTTTGATGCATCATAGTAGTTGAAAGCTGTCCAGATAAGCCAGTCAGATATTAAATGAAAAATTAGAATGAGTCCTCTGACAGGAACTTGAAATGCAGTTAGCTACTTAGTATCGCTGCAAAAGAAAGACCAAAGTAATATAAAAAGCCATATGTTTTTATTAATCATGATGCAATCCATGGAAAGAAACCCAAAGACTGTATACTGGATAAACAGAGAACTTAAAACTTGGTATTTGGTTATCTGGATCCCATCAATAGGGACATAAACTCTGAAATATCTTTGGAAAAATGTAAATCTAGAAGAATACATAATGTGATATGCTATAATGCCTGTGTAATTATAAACTAGATATATATCTACAGGACCACAGAGATCTTCCCCGATATTAAGATCAGTAAGGCTTACTCCAAGGTTATTTTATTTGGAAGTATAGTACACACCATGATGATCCTCCCCATTCCTCTACATTGGTTTCAACTAGAAGAAAGCAGGGTCTGTGGGTGGAAGCTGAATTGTTTTTCACCTCCCATGATCTTCCATCTGGTCCCTAATCTGGGTGTAACCACTGATGCCTGAAGGAATACTTGCATCCCCCAGAAGTGTGATTTTTCCCAACAATGTGAGATGATCTAATGGAAGCTATTGATTTTGCTTCAAAAACTCACATTCATGACATCACAAACTTTTACATGAGATGTTCTCTTATTCATTTGTAAGAGATGCTTAGTCTGTAGCACTCTTTATTATCAGAGCCTCTTTATTATTCACAGCTAGCACTTCCCAGAGTAGAGCTGTGTACAGTCACCTGCTTTACTCACAGTTCCCAGGAGGCATGACTGCATTTGTCCCTTCTCCGTGCCTTCATCTAGGGGGGGAAAAAAAAAAACAAACAACAAAATTATGTGTCTAGCCTGTTTATTATTTTTTTAAAAAGATTTTGCACCTGCACCCTAATCAGCAGGTGCTTAAATCCTGTTCAGTGCCTGGCACTGTTTGAACCACCCCCTCTCTCTGGTCCCTTGCACATTAAAAGACCGATTTAGCTCTGCTGTGGAAGAAAGCGAGGAGTCTCTGCAATGGAATATTTAATTAAAGACATTCAATGCTGAGTTAGAAGCACTCAAGCACCCTTGAATTTTGAAAAAACCAAACATCCAGACATGCCCTCTCCCCTTTATCTTTCTGAGAGTCTGAGTTCAGCAACATTCAGGCTGAACGTACTTTGCACACGAGGAAAAGATTCCTGTCTAGTTTACGTACATGCAGTTTCTGTCTCCCTTGGCCATATCTTTAGCTGACCATAGTCAAACCACAAAGCACCTGTCATTACTGTGGTTGTGGGAGGAATCTAAAATTCGAATTTTGCCCAATAATTTGCATCCCAGATGCTTCTGTATGTGTGCATATTCTTGTTCATGTGTATATTCCTGTTCATGTGATAGATACCTCTTTTTACTTAACCTAGTAAGATATCTCAAATCAGAAGCAGAGAATTCTCTAACATTGCCAGTGTTTAAACCTAGGGGTATCTTTATTCACATTTACAGTGTTTTCCCTGAAAATTTTCTTCCAGCTCTCCTTGTGTGATCTTCACTATCATATAAAACCTGATATTAGTTTGGTGTGCTTGCCTGGTTTCCTTAGAAACCTTTTTGAGTGATTTCCTGTAAAGGAAATTATCATCCCACATTTAGGAAGGTACAGTTACAACTGAATAATGTTTTGACAGAATTATCAAAATTAAATTGCACACCTTACTTGAGCATCACATCTAAATTAGCCTAATTTATATTTTCAAATCCTAAATGCTTTCTTTCCAATACTGAGCCACAGATCAATGTCCATCATGTTTAGAAAAGCATCAGATTAAGAAAGGTCATGGCTAATCTAGACACTGAAACCATTATATCCTGTAATTGCATTCTGTAAATCTGATTGGTTTAGAGTCTTTTAAGTGCCAATCCAGACATTTGCATCAGACACAAGAAATGTTATTACATCATCAGTAAATTTTTCTACCAGCCTTTACTTCAGGACTGCACAATGAGCTGAAAAATTAGGCTGTCTGAATTTGGACTCCAGCACAGTGGGAGGAATTACTTGTGGATGTTAAGGCTTTTATTCTGATGTGTAACCAACAGGTTCACTTGTACTGACTGACGGTAGTTTAAGACTTCAGATACCACGGGTCATCCAAGGAATTCAAACGTGAAGCAGAACCTTTTGTTTTATCCTGCTTGCTTGTGAGCATCTGTAGCAGATGATTTTCGCTTTTGTGCCCATGTATGTGTGCCTTTTGCCACTGTTTTACTGGGACCATGATGTTACAGGACTGGCAGCAGCTGATCAATATTAGTTTGCTTGCTAAAATGTAAACAACATTCTTATATCTTTAAATACATATTTATTACTAAAGAAAATTATACATGACATGTATTAAGACAAACAACATTATCTATACTATATAATGGTATTGTATATAATAAATTGAATGCCATTTGTTGCAATTGCCCATAGCTAGGAACTCTTCACTCAAAATAACCCAATACATTGTGAATCTTTCAAAATTAACAGTGATCTCATATACACTACTTTCCACAAGACTAGCATAGATATTTTTATTCACTATTATTAAATGTATATAATGAAAAGTGATGTTCTTGGATTTTCTGCTCCAAATTAAATGAGCTAAGCATTTCTGGTTCCAGATAAAATCTGAAACTATTGATTATATTAAGACTGCTCTTTTTTTTTTTTTCTTCCCTCTTCTATATTTCCTTTGTAAGGAAAACACACTAAAGATGCAGGTTCATGTATACACAAGCACTGGAGGCTGATACTTTGTTTGGTAGTGTATGCCCCTTGTGGTCAAAATATATGATTAAAATACTGTTGTTCATTGCAGACTCCTTCCTAATATACACTCTTATTCCTTGCCTGTGATGCCAATTGATTTTTCCCTTTAATTGCAAAATTGTGAAATTTTGTGAGTATTCTACTGAAACTCAAGATTCCCATCTCTGTTTAACATTCTTTGATGGATTTTATTATACCCATGAATGCAAAACCTACATAGGTGGCTTTGTAAAAAACTGTGTATCATAACAATCCTGCTCCCCCAAGTGTAATAGTACATCAGGAATTCTTTAAGATTTGAGAGGAAGTTGGATGGCATTTTTGAAGTAAGCAAAATGAATTTTGTATTGATTATTGATGCATTGAAGGTAAGTAAAATGTATACATACATATATATATATGATAAAACATATGCAAGTAAAATGTTACAAGTTGCATACTTCATGGATAGTAGTTTGCTGATGTAGTGAGGTGATATGGTTAATTCATTCTGGGCTTTTATATGCAGTATGAGCTAGAGTTGCTGGGCAATAAAACTTACATGGATGCATTATTACCTTAGTCACTGATCACTTTGCTGCTGCTAATTTTTAAAATCTACTTAGTGCTTTTGACTTGTAATCTTCTTACTGGCATGGAATCATATCATAGAATCACAGAATCATGAAATGGTATGGGTTGAAAGGACTCTTCAACCACTAGACCAGGTTGGTCAAATCTCCATCCAAACTGGCCTTTGAATATTTCTAGGGATGAGGCATCTACAGCTTCTCTGGGCAACCTGTCTCAGTGCCTCACCACCCTTATAGTGAAGATTTTTTCCTTATATCTATACTCAAGCCATTGTCCCTTTTCCTGTCACTGAATGCCCTTATAAAATGTTGCACTCCGTATTTCTTGTCAGCCCCCTTTAGGTACTGGGAAACTGCTAAAAGGTCTCCTTGGTGCCTTCTCTACTCCAGGCTGAACAACCCCAACTCTTCATCCTATCCTTGTGGGAGAGGTGCTTCAGCCCTATAATCATCTTTGTGGCCTCTTCTGGACTTGCTCCAACAGATCTATGTCCTTCTTGTGCTTAGGACTCCAGAACTCAATGTAGTACTCCAGGTGGGGGCTTGTGAGAATGGAGTAGAGGAGCAGAATCCCCTCCCTCAGCCTGCAGGGCACACTGCTTTTCATGCAGCCCAGGATACAAATGGCTTTCTGCACTGCAGGAGCACATTGCCAGGTCATGTTGAGCTTCTCATCAACCAATACTCCAAGTTCATAGGACTATTATAAAATGAATTAATAGTCTGCCATATCAATCTAATTTGTTTTAATGGGCATAAGGTGGATTATATGGTCAAAAATAGCTAAGCAGTATCCCTTAGAATTCTGGTATTTCAAATAGGGATTGGATTTAAACATGGTTTTTAAAGCCATTCTAAGAGAAGGGGTTTGGATTTTGCACACATAAAATTGAAGAGTTGCTGTGCAAATTGTATCCGTTTTTTCAGATGAGGTTAAAATCCTGTCCACTAGCAGCTCTGAATTCCTAAAGATAACTGATCTGATGTCAAATGGGATTATTTAACCAAAACTGTGAAATTTGGAGAGTTCTTGATATTCCAGTAGAAGATACTCTCTTGATTGATGATCCAAGTTGAGGAGATACAATGCATAACACCATTTTGATGCATCCCTCTGCTAGTATACACATTCATGAATGCATTTACACCTACCTCAGTGATACCTAATGCATAATATTCTATAGCACCTGCAAACATAAAGAGACATCTAGCAAAGTTTATAGATTATTTAATAAAGCATATTTTTAAAAATATGAAAATTCTGCTAATGATTTTTTTTCCTTTCAAGAACTGAAAAATTTCTCAGGCATATACTTATGAGAGATCCTGTTTTATGGGCACCATTATGATCCTGTTTTATATAGCACCGTTAGAATGTTAAGGCTCTAAAGTACTGAATATTTTTGTTTTATTTGCAACAGAAAATAAGAAATGAATGATTTCAATTTATGGATAAAAAGCTTTTATTAACATTTTCTAGGCACTGCCCAAGGATTAATCTATAGCTCAGCCTGTCACTATGAGTAATGTGTAGATTGTTGAGTCCTCAATATAACATATCTGCTTTATAGTTTACTATAAGTCCTAGAAGAGTACTTTTTCATAATAACATAGGGAAATGGAGTGCCATTAATTAGTCATGTTTTGCTGTATTTTGCTGTGCTGTTGAGAACTGTGTGCTGGTCTGAACCAGCCAAAACCATACTGACTAATTATTAGGAGCATCAAATGTATGACACGCATCCATAAAGAAGATTCCATCGTGTTAATCATTTTCACATCACAGTTGTTATAACTGCAACTCCAGCTGTCCTCTTTTAGGGGATGTTTCATGCAGTTGAACCTTGACCATTAGTTCTTCTACTGAAAACATACAGGAACTGACTTGCTAGAAATGCACTCTGTCCTAAGTGTTACTCTTTAAACTAAGAGGGATAGAAGGTATATTAGATGATGGCAGGGATTTTTCATTAATGAAAGACACCACTTAATGAAAGAGTGCTAGGAAGAAAGCATTGGAGACACAAATACCCTGTTAATCCAAACAAATGGTAAAACAGGCTATATATTCACATGACTATCCTTGGGTTATATGTGAATCTGTAACTCCCTTATGCACAGTGATATGAATCAGAATACATCATGCATTTAGTCTCTCTCAACCTTTTATTTTAAAAATTCTAGAAGGAATAATCTGAAGTATATATCTATATACATTTGATTTTCATATTTTTAAGTTAAATTATGAAGTTTATGAAAAAAATTAATTCATGCCCAAAGTGATGTTTGCAGTTTTAAAAAAAACCAAACAATCATGTCAGTTTATTCAAAATGTTTGAATTAATTTTCAAAGTGGTTTTTAACATTTTCTCAGATAAACTGAAATGTTTGCAAAAAGCTGTAGCAAATTGAAAATGTGTTTAATTTAAAATCCTTAAAAACACAACTGGACAGGTTTTTGGTGTGTGGGTTTTTTTGTTTGTTTGGTTAGGTTTTTTTGTTTTTTTTCCAGAATGTTTCTCAACTGCTTTCACTGCAGGAATTTGAGAAAAATTTCTTAAATGTTTTAGTAAATCTAGAGCTGAACTTTACCAAGAAAACAAGCCTGGTGTTTGCAAAACTTACATATCTTAAGTAGTATAGTGCATGCATCCTACTTGAACAAACAAATGCAGAACTCTAGTGAAGAATCTGCATCATTTTGTGTCTTTACAGGAACAGTTTTCAGTGTTTTACTGCATTAGTCTGCCTCAAGTCCTGTTACACCAGGGTAAAAAATCTAAATAATTAATCGGAACAATGGATCTGTTAACTTTACAATTGATAACCATTGATAGCAAAAAAATAACCACCTCTGTACTTGCTCTTTGTTTTAGTTCACCTATGCATACCCCAGGTTCTGAAATAAAACCGTCTGTGAAAAGGATATGTGGTAAAATTGCTGTGTGGCATCTATTTAAGACCCATTTTCATTTGCTGGGTTTGAACAGTGTAGCCAATGTCCTGGCAGAGTGCTGGGGAGGGAGGCCTAGATGTCAGGTTAGTTAGCTAGTCACCCCTCACTGCTCATCTCCTAAATATTTATCTGGCCTGAGAGCTGATGTCCTCCCAGAAAATGATCACGGCACACCACAGCAGGCTCCTGTTGCATTGCTGTCCATTGGCCTACTTCTACTCATATTGTGTCATTAGCAATTGCTCTTTCAAGGATGTTTGCTTTGCAGCACACAAGAGCCTGATATGTGTTAATCTATTCAATCCGTGTTATATTTGGGTTTTTTTTTTCCCTAGCATATAGGATTGATGTTTATAAAGATTATAAGAGAAAGAAAAAAAGTTAAGCTTTGTGAGCAAGAAAGGTCGACTGTTAGCTGAACTGTACATAATTTTCTTAGAAAGAGAGTCATGGAATTGTTTGGTTGAAAGGGACCTTAAAAATCATGTAGTCCAGCTCCCCTGCCATAGGCAGGGAACCTTACACTAGGCCAAGTAGCTCAAAGGTTCCATCCAACCTGGCCTCAAACACTTCCAGGGGTGGAGCATCCACAGCTTCACTGGGCAACTTTTCTGTATTGTCAGTCTTTCAGATCACTTTTTATGTGATCTATCACAGTTATTTTGGGTTTTTTTTTGTTATTTTTGTGTATTTTTTGCTGCAGCTCTGTGTAGAGTAGAAGGAATATTTCAGGTACACGTGAAATCATGTAGATGTATTCATGAAGATGACTGCTTCTACCAAGGCCTATAGACATGTAAAAGATGACATGAAATGGCAATTCAAATACCCTTTTTGTTTACTAAGATGCTTTAAGGTCTTTACCACCTCCTGAGTGCCTGCAAGTATGAATAAGCATTGGAGTGACAGCTTTCATGCTGCTATGTCATAGATTTGCACAGCAGGACTGAGTGGTTTCTGACAGTAGAGGCTGATGTGTTCTTCAAATAAAAGCATGTGTTTCAAATTTTGAGATAAAAAATTCTTTTCATCCTTGTGGTTCATAGAAGAAATTAGTTTTTTACCTAATCCTTCCTGAAAATTATAGAGTTGCTTCATATATAGAACATTAAACAAGTATTATAGCAGTCAATACCCTGAGGAAGGGAATATAATTTAGGAGCTTAAACCCACAAGAAGAATATATACATTTGTATTTGTGAAAATTACCAGAAATAATTTTTTTTTAAATTGTCTCCTTTAAAACTATTCTTTTGTAAGACCATTACAGATACCAGTTGGTGAAAAAAGGCAAAAGTCACAAAGTAAATCACTCTGTAATTCAATTACACTGGCCAAGGTAGGGTTCCCATGGTCTGACACAGTAAGTGTTGAGATGTTGGAATAATTCTTTTGATCATGGCAAAGTTGAACTTACAGCTTTTTATTTAGGCAGTTAGTGCTCAGTCTTGGTAAGCAGCAAGGCTTGCATGCCATTCTTTACAGTGACTTGTCTGTGGGTTGCAAAAAAGTAAAATTTATTATTATTCCAATGTTCAATTACTGTTTGGCAAGGCTCTAAAGAAGTCTGTATACAAGAAATAAAATAAATACACATTTAAATTGTTGATTTATTTCCAACAATAATCTCACAGTCATTGTTAATAAACAAATAAGGAAAGAAACATGTAAAATAGAAAGAAAATATTTTTAATTTGTAGAGCACACTTAATTTTAGGAACTCAGAACTCTTTTCAAATAATGATTACAACTGAGTGGTCTGTGGGTATAAAAGCAGTTATAGTAATGGTTTTTGTAGATAAAATTAAGATACGGATTGATACAAGTTTTTGATCACAGTCCATCTTGAAAGTCATCAGCGGAATTTAGCAGTTTTTTCTTTCATACTTTTATAAGGACAGCTGTTGAATTAAAAAATAATAGCAATTATTAAGAGAAGTGTGTGATGTTCACCACACCAACTTAGCAACCAAGATTGTCTCAGTAAAAGAGTGAAATAAAAAACTGCTGTGATGGTATGTAGACGAAGATAAAAAGTTGATGAGAGTAAAAAGGGGCATACCTGTGTCTTAGATTTAAAGGTGCACTTGCTGTCCTCTTCACAGCAGAAGAAACAAAAGGCCATCAAGATGCATGCAACAAGGATTTAATTTAAAAAAAAATATTTTGTGCAGGGAAAATGAAAAGTTATGTTTTAAATTACTAAAACTGAAAAAAAAGAATAGTTCTCATGGAACACAGAAGACATGGATTCAATTTCATATTTTGATCTTTTCACAAGAAGATCTTGAAGTTAAGTGCAGTCCAGCTCAACTGAGTACCTACTGCACACTTTCTGGACTGAGTGTGAATTATTCTGTATTTATGTTGTTGCTTTGCTTCCAGTTTATGTAAATAAACAGCTGATGGTGTGAGAAATTGAATCTGAGTCTCTTCTTCTGAGCTGAGCAAACTTACAACTAAACAGAATCAATATCTCTTATGTAGCTTCTCATCTTCTTTGGAAAATAGTTTTTTGGGATTTTTTTTTTTTGGTGGCAACTACCACCTACTGGAGCCTATGCTGGCTTTTCTTTACTACTGTTGCAGAAGAACATAGTATAAGCTACAATTACACCTTCATTTTGGTAGCTGACATACTATATTGCCTTCGTCACTGTAGTAACTTGGTGCCTCCTACTCATAATGTATTTATCTTCACAGTACTCCTATGATGTTGAGCAGATGGTAAAGTGAATCACCAGGCACAGAGCTTGACTCTTGAAGATCAGTCAAGAAGACTGTGATGAAACCAGTCCTGGGCTTCCTTCATCTTTCTGCTAGACCCATCATGCTCCACTGAGAGCCAGAAGAATCTCCCCTCAAGGGACAGTGGACATAGATTATACATAGTGGACAGATTCTCCTCCTTTACCTACACCCTTTGGGAGAAAAGAAAAGAGGATGTCCTGTGTCCTTACGTAAACATCCAAAAGTGGTGGTTCAGGCTTGGCATAGATGAAAAATATTATAGTTCTCAAATTATTTTGATTATGAGACTGTTAGAGACAATTTTCAGGCACACAAAAAGTGTAGCTCTCTTGCATTTTCTCTGACTCCAGCATAAGTTGGCTTCTACTGAGTTCAGCCAGCAGATGATTAATTTCAGTCTATCGATTCTACTGGCAACTACTGCAAGTGTCTCTTCTTGGATAAGAACACAGGAGCAGTGAGTGATGTATTACACCGTTCCCCTGTAGTCCTCTGCACAAGGTAACTGTCTGGCAACCCTTCTGTGAGATGTGGTGGATATGACTGAGCGAGGCAGACTCTTTTCTCATAGTATTCTCATCCTCCTAGAGGGAGACACTGTTGTTTCTTACACAAGTCCATTGGAAAGTATGTTGTCTCTGATGCAAAACTGGCAGCCTTTTTGGGAGCGGAGGTGATGGTACCTCATTTAACACTCTTAAGTGATTTTGAGCTTCCACATTATTAAACATGTATTCCATTAGCCATGTAGACATGTTATTTTTTGTAAAATGTAAATGCATCAGCATGACATGGGAAAGGTTCCCAGAAAGTACAAAAAAAGACCTTTGGTATTGGTGGTAACCTGACACAATCAGAGCAGAATATAGTTTATCAAAACATGTCAGGTGCTACTTTTCCTAACAGTTCCTAGATTCTGATTTCTTTTTCTTTCCTCACTCTCTTCTGTTGCCCCCCCTTGCATTTGGTCTGTCGTGTTCTTGGAGGAAATAATTTAATTATGAAACTTTTTTTTTAAAAAAATAGGTGGCAATAAATTTTTCTATGAAATAAATTTCTTTTGGGTTTTACTTTTGTTTTGTTCTTACATTTAAAGCATTTGTAGGGCAATGGAAAGTTCAGAGAATATGCTAGTTTTGATAATTTTGGTATGCATGTTGTTATGATTTAGTATGATGAATAGATACTAAATTAAAATATTGACACTTTGCATGCTAAGAGTTTCAAAGTTAAAAAACGAAAATATTTTTCATGTCAGAAGTCTAAAATTAAAGGAAAAAAGTCAAGAATATCTAAGTTATGATAAAAAATTAGAGGATTTTTCCTAAATTAGTTATTTTTTATTTTATTTGGATTCATGAAAATCTCTAATTTTGATTTATCATACCACTGACAGCAGAAAAATAATTAAAATCTTGAAGTTTTTATGAGGAAAAAAAAAGCCCAGTTTCTTC
This sequence comes from Campylorhamphus procurvoides, assembly GCA_013396655.1. Lineage (NCBI taxonomy): Eukaryota > Metazoa > Chordata > Aves > Passeriformes > Dendrocolaptidae > Campylorhamphus > Campylorhamphus procurvoides. The sequence goes on from WBMV01007953.1 coordinate 1,001,151, forward strand.
TGTAATTTATTTCAAAATCCATTCAATAATTTCTTCATGCAAATTTTAATGCTGATGTGTATCAACCAACAGAGCTTTAAAGAAGACCTCTCCTGAAAAAGTAATGTTGCAGTTGATACTGAGGTACAGGAAATGTTTACTGCTTCTGCCCAAAAAGCCTGTCAAAGAACCATGTAGGAGGGCATACGACAGGGAAGATAAGCCATAGACTCATGGCTGAGCTTTAGGGAAAATATGAGATATGAAATTTATAATGCTGAGATTTTGAAAAGAAATTTTTCCTTTTTTTCCCTCCATTCAGTTTTCCATTTTTGAAGTTTCACATGAAATTGGCAACTTTAAGCAATATTTTACGCAGAATCCTAGAGATTTCTTAGAATATTTGCATATTTTTACAGATTCTTTTTATTATTTTAAATAATGTGTTTAGTTTGTGTTTACTTATGAAATCACTGAGAATTAGAATCAAATTTTATTTGTTAACGTACTAATAAGTAGAAAAAGAATTTGTTAGAAATAGTGAAATCTCACATGACCAAGTTTATCTGTAAACTTCCTGCCATCCTTGAGAATCAGCAGTATTTTAGGGGATTATATTGAAGGAATAAGAGGAAACTTTATATCAAAATCCCTTCTGTCTATAGCATCTTTACTTGTGCTACTCCATAACGTTTCATTTTCCTTTTCTTTTGCAGAATTTACTCTCCACCCTGATATATGTCAGACTTTCCCCTGTTCTTTAATCCTAACATAGCCATCTAAAGTCATGGAAAACATGAAAAGCTGTGAGTTTTCAGTGAATTAATTTTCAAGTGCTGGTATTTGTTGACGGTTGCAGAACACCTGTGTGTGAATTAATGTGTGTTATTATGTTATTACTATACATGTTGAATTTGTCAGTCCCCTCTGAAGCTTGCAGTCTTCTGTTTATTTTTAAAGTTCTAGGGAAGTTGCAGAAATAAGTTAAAGTCTGCTGGGAAGAAGTCACCACCTACAGTATGGAAGAGGGGTAGATTTTGGATACCTGGCTACAGCTTCGGGGCCAGGAGATGACAGTTCTGCTTCCTGAGGAAGACGATTTGGAAAGTGCAGCTCTTTGCCCTCTGGGAGGTCCAAATAAGCTGGAACTGGTCTCCACTGGCAAACATCATTAAGATTAGATCAATAAGGTGACTGACTGGCAAGAAACATAATCCTGCTTTGAGAAATAAACCTGCAGTTCACAAACTGTTCTAGTCAGGTTGCTGACATCTGCCCTAGGGAGTCTGCACTGAAGTATCAAACATGTGATACAACGGTGCAGAACAAATTACATTTAAAACAAATGAAACATCAAAATGCCCAGAAATGTCAAGCTTGGTAGCAAAATAATCACAGGAGATGAGCTGAGTTAACACTGGTAAGTTAACAAGCATGGTATTCGGTCTTTAAGTGAAAGGTTGCTACAATAAAAAAAAAGGAATGTCCAGTTCTCCATGGCCACGGAAGATTGGTGTGGGTACAGGGTCTTCTGTTTTTGGACAGGTCTGTTGGCCAGATGATTCTCATAACCTTTTCCATCATACATTTTAAGAGGGTAAATCCAGAAAAAAATCATCAAAATGAAAGAGAATTGGCAAAGTGTGGAGTTTGGAGTTGTAAAGCTTTTGTTGAGAGACATGTCACATTATACCTAAAAAGTACAGAAATGAAACAGTTGAGGGCTGATATTAAGGCAGGTCATTCACAGGGGATGTGAGCTAGGTGACAGGTGGCAAGCAGCTCCTCAGTATCTCACCAAGGAAAAGCTGATAATGGTATGTATTATGGTTTCTGAAGTGATGATAGAGGATGGAAAGTGCATTTTGGGGAAAAGATCCTTGAAATTGTTTGTTTCTGCTGCTCTTTTTAAGATCTGCAATCTCAAAATCAAAGAAATACTGCATAAACTAGAAGTTCCAAAGATTAAAAAAAATCAAAGAATGTCTTGAGAGTATTAGATTCTGGGGAGCCTAAATCTGTCATCTCTTGCTATAGAAAGAGAACAATGAAAATAAACTTGCATTGATTTCACTATTATGTATGTAAAGAAGGATGTCCCGGGGGCTCTGTTCAGGAGTTTCAGAGAGAGATCTAGGTTTCTTCCAAGAGATCTTACTATCTAAATTTTAAATATGACATGATGAATGAGGATGACATGTAGTAAGAGAGATGTTGGAGTAAAGAGGGAGAAAGAGCACAGTGATGAAATGTTATAGGGCTCAGGTTAGGCATAAAAATAAATTGCGTAAGATAATAAAGAAAAATAGAATGGTGAGTGTGTTGTTTTGCCTACTCTGGTCAATAAATAATTTCAGTAATGTCGTGAATATCATCCCTCTTTATATACCACATCAAGTGAGACCAGAGGATTTGTTGCTACCTGGCTTTGTTCAGAATCTGTCCTCACTCACAGGCATGGTAGCCCTTCCTTTGCGCTGTGCCCTCCTCGCCTTACCAAACTGTTGTGTCCTTCCTCATCACCACTGCAGTGCCAGAAGCCCAGCTCTCTTGAAGAGGATGGGCAACGTGACACAGGTTGCAGCATAGTTAAGATTTTGCTTGAGCTAAGAGTAGAGTTTTGCTGCTTTTGGCAGGCAAGCCCTGCTCACTCCTTCTGCCAGAGTGACAGCGAAGGAAGAATCTGGAAGTAGAGTTGGTGCTTCTGGCTTCCCCATGCTGGGTGGCACTCATTCTGCCACCTGTGGGGTTGTAGTGGGCATAGAAATAGTACAGAGATAGGTTCAGAATGAAAATCTAGGTAGAAAAGTAGACAGCTTTTGGCCATAATAATAATTGATGGTAATAGAAATTGTCACAATATTGCCTGCCAAGTCATGTGAAGAGTTATCAGGCACCAAAATTGCTAAAGGGAAAGTGATAAGGTGGGAAGTTAAAACAAAAATTGAAATGTTTTCTGTGAATATGGTATGGTGTCTCATGGTCAAACCAGAAGCATTTAGTCTGCTTTTCCCACATAATGTGGCAGACTCCGCATTGTCATTCTTGACTGTGATGTTCATGATTTCAGTGAACATGATGTTAAAATATCATATAATTTATTTTCTTGAGCCACTTACAATCTTCCATCTCCTTATTATTAGGAATACAAATGTTTCCTTCATGTTTTAAATTAAAAATGGCAAGCTTATTAATGATAGAGGAACTCTACAAAATTATTCATTTTGAAATATTAACATTGCAAGCCTTTTCCCAGCAGTATATAAAGCAAACACTTCACAATGACATTTTGTTGCCAGATTTTGAGTTTTGATTAAGGCAGGCTTATGAGATGATTTTCTATACCAAACCAGTAACTCTCTTTTGAGCACTGCTAATCTTTAAACTTTAAATTGCAAATTAAATATAAACTAACAGAGGTTTCAGTGGTAACAGAATATCAAAACCATATGCAATTTTTTACTAAAAATGTATTTATTTGACAACTTAAATTGCTTCTGTGTCAAATTTGAGTAGACTAATTTGGTTCACAACAGTTGGAAATGAGCATTGACTCTTTTTTTTTAAAAAAAAGCTGAGCTTTATGCCTTGATAGTACTGAAGACAAAGAAAAATTAGGTGCATTAAATATTTCATAATTTTAAACTATCTCACCCATCTGATTGTGAAATGATGCTTTTGTTTAGAAATCTCTTTCCTATGAATCTCTACTTGTAACTACAAAGATTGCGCATGACTAATGAAAATCAGACACCATGAAATATAAATATATTGCATACTCTAAAATTGTTCCTGCATGGAATTACTTTTGCCTCCATGTATTTGTTCAGGTTTTCTCACATATAAAAGCAAGACCACCTACTCTGTCTGATCCCGATTGGTTTAAAGCCCACTTGCCCGCTTGAGTTAAGAGAACTGAAAATGTGGTTTAGGTTTCAGGTGGAGCAATGAGATATGCTACAGATGCTTCATGCTCCACTTCAAGCTCAGTTCAGTTCGAGCTGGTTACAGTCTGCTGGAGTTCTGTTGGGAGACAGGTTTTGTACAAGACGCTGAGCAAGGAGTAGGGGATTTCATGGGAGATGGTGCAAGGGTTATGGAGAAGCTTTGCTGTTTGTCTCCATAGCACAAAGTCTGCTTGGGTAGTCGAATGTGCAATTCGCAGAATATCTTATTTATGGTAGTGTGGATAACTGACCCTGATTGAGGTTTCCTCCTCGTTACCGAAGAGCAGACCTCTGTTTTCTTCTTCCTACTGCCTCTCTTTCTACCCACCTTCTCACCCGTGCAAAGTTATAGTTTCAGATGAGTATTTGTGGCCAACTTATGTAGTATGGGACTGAACTAATCTCTGCTGAAAAACCAGTGTAAAACCCTTGCACTTTCACATTGAAATAGGTGATCTTGTACGGGAGTTTGAAGATGGTCACTCTAAGTGCTTTCTTAAATTAGCGCTATTCTTACTTCAAAGAAAATAACCCGGTGTTCATGATGAAATAACTTTCCACTGAATTTCTCAGAAAGAAGTTATCTAACTTGAACATTTTTAATATAGCCTGCTAATATTTGAAATGGCACTTTTAAAATCAGTGTAATCAGTCAGTTAAGTAGAAATTTGTTTTTAACTCAACAGAAAATTTATTCTATAGCAAAAGAGAAAATTCTCTAATTTCTGACAGGATGCTGTGACTGAAATGCTTCAATTCCTTTTCCAACTTGCAAAGTTGAACTCAGACTTTCCTCTAAAGCTGTGTTCATCACTTCCATGAACACACAGAAATGCTTGTTTTCTCTTAGAAATACTATTCTGTAAGGTAGAAATTCAGTTCTTTCACCTATTTAATAAAATCTAATCATGTTCTGATATATATATTTTCTCAACAGCTGAAGATGTATATTAAATAGGCTTGAAAAATGCATTTAAACAGCCTTTGCCCGGAACTGGGAAATACCTATGGAGCTATATGTATCAGCTTTGAAAAATACAGAGATAAAATCCATTCAAAATAGAAAGGGGAAAGATAAATCGTCTCAGGAAGAACAAGTAAACAAAGTTATATTTGAAAACCCCAGCTGTAAAATCGCTGGGTTTTACTGCCTTGGACAGGGAAAAAAAACAATAAACATGAGACACCTGTGCCAACAGAGAGTGATTTTCTTGATCAGTAGGCCAACATTTGCCTCCTTTTTTGTTCCACCTTCTGTTTAGCTAAAGATGAGATGGGGAGAAAATGTTGTAGTAAATGAAACAGAAGGAGGACATTATTTGTAAAATATTTAAAAAAGCATGCATTCTATTTATTTTTCCCTCTGCATCATATATGTATATACATATATATGCATATGTACAAACACACATACATATATATCTCACCTTCTAAAAAAGCCTTCGTGATTTCTGTGAATGAAAGCAAATGTTGATAGTGCAGTATCCTCTTAAGGATAGCAAAGGGCTTACCGTGGGACCTTCAGGCAGTCAGGAAAGAACTGCGCTTCTGAGGATGTTGGTCCCTCTTTGTCATTTCAGGATCGTTGGTGGACTGACTTGAACTTCTCTGCTTGTCACCCTGGATTGTGACTGAAAGTGAATTTTGTGAAATCACAGTCCAATGCCCATGAGGCCGTCCTGGGGAGCCAGCAAACTCCCCAAGCATGACAATACTTGGAACTGCTGTTTTAATTTTACTTTGGCTTTAGTTCACAAATAGCAAAAGCCTACAGAAACAGCTTATCCCTTGATAACTTAGGAAGGAATAGAGACATGCAGTCCTTTCAGATTAGTCTATCTGATGTCAAGCCAGTGTGGGGCTTTCAAATGGACTGATGAAGACCTGTTCAGATTTTTTCTCCTCACATAACCAAATTGCACGTGATGGTGCTAAGAGTGTATCTTTTCCTACACAACTTAAATGTGTAACAAACTGCTTCAATGTAGCTTAATACCTTCTTATTCTGATCCTGCTGTGTACTTTGCAAAAACCTTTTCATTGCTGAATATGCATGTGGATTAAAAAGGACAGGGGCAGTCACTGCAGCATGATGGTCTGCAATTACAGTATTTATGATTGGATCTGTTCCTAGTTCTGTTTAGGATAACTGTATCTGGCTTTTGCCAGCACGTTTCCTCTAGAGAAGGGTCTAGCTTTAGGCAAATTCCATGTGAGCCACAAGAATCAGTCCCAGATTCTTTTTCATTTAGTACAGAAAACAGGCTTATTATGCCATTAACTTGCCATTTCCCTCAAGTCAGCATCCAGGAATTCTTCATTTACCCCAATACAATCTGTTCTTTCCAACTTATCTGACTCCCCAAAGTGATTAACAGGGCCAATTGAATCTTTATTTTATCTGTCAAGGCATCTCCCAATTTACATGCTAATAACATCTATCAGCCTTCTGCATCTACCTCTAAAGGCATCATTTGCACTATCCAGTAACTTCCTTTTTTTCCTGCTCTCCAGTCTAGGGACTAGCAGAAAGTTTTGGGTTTGTTTTTGTTTTTTAATAATATTTTTTTTGTACAAAGGTTTTACTAACAAAATAATTTGTAGGTATTGAAACAGCTTGTTATATTTGGGGCTGGAAGGAGAAATGAAACATCACCAAAGGATTGAGTAGAGATACTTGTGTGGTTGAGCAGTCCTAGCAGGCAAAGTTTTTCTGTGCCAGAACTTTTTGGTTAAATTTGTTTGTTGCATTTTTTTTTAATTTTTTTTTTTTTTTGATACAAGCTTTACTTAAGATGCATCAGGAATCTGAAGGAAGTAATCTTCTTCTGACACAGATGAATTTTTCAAGCAGAATCCTCTAGGGTCAATTTTAGGGTGTTTTCTTTGACCAGATTAAAAGTCAGAACAATAAGTTTTAGACATGGTCTTGAGTGTAAGATCTTTGATAGTCCTTTTCATTCTTAGGAAGGGTAAGGAACTAATAGTTGAAGATGAAGAAGATATGAGAGAAGAATACTTAGATGAGGAAGACTAGTAGTTGAATAACTGAAAATTTTAATTATATTTCTCTTCAGAAGCCCATTCTACTTGTTGCAGTTTGGCTTCTACATCTCATATATCTGGTCTCTGCTTGTTTAGCCCATTTTTCTCATTAGGTGTCTTTAAATATTGGTGGATTTGTTCAGCTCAGTCTTCACAAACAAACAGGCACATGGATTATATATGTGAATTAGTTGCCTGCCTGAGCTAAACAAATGACGAATGAGGTTGAGAGTATAATTCTGATTTATTAGATTAAAATTGGGTTTAGCTACTTGTTTTCCATTTCTGTGGCTGAAGTAGTTCCAATGAAAAATACAGTGAAAGTAGGAAAAACAAGTTCAAGGACAAAAGCAATCACAAGCGCACTGTGAGTCTGAGGAATATCAAAAATAACTTGGAGGTTTGCATTTCTTTGTTTTCTCTCTGGAAAAAAAATAATAAAAAAAATCAAATTGCCTGAATCTGGGTGGGGGAAGACACTGAAGTGGATTTAGAGTGTGACCTAATGATCCACCAGAGAAAGTTCTTTTCACAGATAATATCAGAACTATGCTAACTGGGAAAATTACCATGCTATGTATGCTTTGTTAGTACCTAAGTTAAGTTTGGAATAAAATGTGTTAAGGAAAATAGTAGGTAGCACGTAGCACTGGGTGGGAATGGTTAGAGATGGAGATCAGAATTATGACAAGATGGTAAAGAAAAATTTGCAATTGTATTTGTTCCTCTGAGTTCTGTGTGGGGTAAATTACAATTTGCCTAGACTGTAACTTGTCAATTCCACAGAAAATGATTTTGTTCCAAGGGTTGGAAAGAGGTCCCTGCTTCTATTCTGACTCTGATTAGCTTGTTGCTTTCTTCCAAGTCAAAATCATCCATCAGTCTGTAGGTTGCAATATGGTTTCTTCTTGAAAAGGCTTTTAAATGTTGAACAATAACTAGTGACTTACTTTTCCCAAGTTTAATACTGCACAATACATAGTAAGGTATTTTGAGATACTGCTAGCCAACATTTCCAATACTTTTGCTAAATGCAAGCTGTTAAAGCAGAACTCACATTTATCCTAAAGATTAAAAAAAGGCAATAAAATTTCTAAATTGGTTCATTAAATTACATACACTTTTTACAGAGCTAGGGCTGTGGATGCAAATGTGTCTTAGAATTTGCAATCTTTTGATGCCATTATTTATTCCAAATTGTTCACTTTATTTGAAATATATTTAATTTTGTTCATTATACTTGATACAATCATCAACTTTTGACAAATATTCAGTGAAAACATATATGTCCATTACTTGGTTAATTTTTATTCGTCAAGTCAGAAACCAGCTGGAGTTGAGTGTCTCTTTGTTACCTTGGAAACAAATGGAGGCTTAACTTCAAGTAGCTTTACATTCAAAATGGGTGGAGTTATGATGTTACGGTTCTTATTATGATGCAGAAAGGGAAGGCAATTCTTGAAGAGATTCTGCCTTCTTGTAAAAGGAAATGTGCAAAGAGAATGTGCAATCTAGCTAACATAACAGCAACCAGGTAGTTTCATGTAATAGGATGAAAGGGAAATGGGAAAATGGCAGTTGCATAAAGTCATTAGCCTTCAGCTTCTGATGTTGGGTCTAGTAGCTCACCCTCCTGAAAAGATGCTTAGACAAAACAGGATAATTGTTGCTGAAAATTTATTTATCTTCCAAATATGGAAAGAAACTCTGCATTTTTCCTTGCCAGTAATTTCCACCATCAACTGTATAAATGTACATAATTTTCACTTACAGTAATGATTTACTTACAGTTTTCCAGTCAGTTCATGGAATGAGTTAGGTCAAGTTTCAGATAGTTCAGGGAGTGTCTAGTAGATAATTTTTTGTTCCTGCTGAAGCAAGCACTGAAATTTGGCCAAGAATCTCTTTCTAATAAGTCATTTGGATAAAAAGACATTTTGAATTGTAGCTTAGGTAACAATGATATCAAAATCAGGTATGTTATTTAGGATTTTGTCATTTAGTTTCTACTGTTATCTTTTGCTTATGTAGTGTGAACAATAATGTTGATACATATTGTCAAGACAAATTCAAGGTAGAAAAAAAAATGTTGTGGAATATTAGTACTTTGTTGAATTTTCCACAACAGAATGAGATAAAGGGCCTCTGGGATTTACATAGTTTTGAATTAATCCTCTCTATAGCCTGGCTGTGGTGAGAACTATTAATATACCCATTTTACAGTAAATGTAATTAGGTTTTCATTCCACAATTGTTAATACCTGATCTGTGTGCTGTTGAGTGACCCAGGAGTGCTAATTTCATCTGGAAGAGGAATGTACACACAATTGCATTTTTGGCAAATTAACCATAACACATATACATATCTTATGTTGGTGTCTCACTTCTACACTGATTTTATATGGGCAGCAGTGGACAGACAGTATTTGAGCAGTTCTCAAGCTTGCCAGTGTAAAGCTAATTCATGAAAAACCTCTACTTTGAACTCAGTTGAATGAGGAGCTGGCATTTCTATGTGATCAATGGTTTGCATCATGAATCTGTGATGTTTTTGATCTGACAAGGTATTTCAAATCTGGATTCACTTTAGTATTGAATACCATACTTAGGCATAGCTTTTGGCAACTAGTTAATCTTCTGAAGGAATTCTATGGCAGTAGAAATAGGAATAGGGAAGACTAATACCCTGATTCAGTTTTCTGTCTCTAAATATTGGTTCACCAAAGCATGGGTTCAACACTAAGCTTATGGATAGGGCTTTAGGAAATATTGCCCGGAGCCAAGTAGTACAAATTTGCTCCTAATTGTGCAATTGGAGAATAGCAGTTCATCGGGTCATTTTGAATGGATTTTTCTCTTACCCTCCTTCCTATACTTTCTGATGACCTTTTATGCTTTTATTAAGAGCAATTAAATAAAATTTGGTTGTTTTTTTACATACTGCAAATTAGAATAATAAGCTGTTTGCTTTTTCCCTAAAATTTGTATTCAATGTAAAAAACCTATATTTTCAGGAAAATCACTGGAAAAGGGAAAAAACCACAATAAGCTAAACAGTAGCAATATTTTAATAAACCTGAGCAAGTCTACAGTAATTAGATACTCTATAAAAATCTTTGCTACTAAAAGCACCTTAAATTTCTCCTTTTTAATAACATTGTTTGAATCTGCTGCTTCTGCAAATGTTCATTCAGGAAAGTATTTTGTATGCAATTTCTGTTTATATATGAAGACTGGCAGTCTGTTCGCAGGGATTTATAAAATCAGTTCCTAATTTACTTTTCTCTTTTCATTCTTGCTTCTCAGTATTCTAGTTTCACTTAGGGTGGGTAATGAAAGCAGCCTGCTGTCTGTTTCAGTTAGTTTGAGCTGCAGTCCCCAGCTAGTGTAATTTTATGGTTTACACACATTAGCACAGCACTGGCATGCTCAGGTTTCCATTTCAGCAGGAACAAGAAAACCAAATAAGTAAGCTGTTTCAATTGATTTCCTCTGTAAAAAAACATCATGACAACATTACAACTGAGATAAATCTGTACATTAAATAAAAACCTAGTACACATTCCCTCCAGCCAAAACCAAACCATTACCAAACAACAGCAGGACTCAATTATGTGAAATGTTTTTGTTTTGGTTTAAGACTTTTTGTGGGGTTTTGTGGGTTTTTTCTGGGGGGAAGGATACATAGAGTTAGCTTTCCTGTCTAACTCTATTACTAATAAATAGGTGGCTGCTAATTTATGAGTGATTTTGTTCAAGAAAGTTACTGCCCATGGAAAGGATATTTTAGGACAGAGTGCTCCTCAATCTCGTGCATGGCAGGAACTCAGCAGTGACTCCTCTCTCACACAGCTTGGGCACTAAGGCTCCTTCTCATATGTCCGTGTACTTTGGTGGCAGTAGCTCTCTCTCACCCCTGCTGGAGCTTCATGGTGAGCAGCCCATGCAGCCAGGCAGTGTGAAGCACTGCAGAGTCCTCATAACATTCCTCCCTCAGACTAGCTGAAGCAGAACCAGGGGGAAGAAGACCATATTTTGGGGATGCAGAGAGTTGATCTCACTTCTGCTGGTGGTTGCACTTCCACAGAACTTCGAAGTACTGCTGGCTGAGGATTTCTGTTGAATCCATGCTATCAAAATTGGTATTCTTGCAGTTAATCTGAATTGGCTCATCAGGCATTTATTTCTTGTACTTTCTGCAGTTGGAACTGCATAGAAGTGACATTATCCTGTGATTTTTATAAACCTGCTTCTTTCCCTGCACAATTTGGCCAGTTTAATGAGATGATAAAGGTCGAATGTGGGTCTTCCCTGCTCTAGGGAAGCTGGCAGGGTAGCCTGACACACAGAGCAGATGTATATACGGTCATTTTAAAAATATGTTTTTATCTTCCTGATTAGATACAAACTTTGACCTTCTAACTACTACTGATTTACTTACACAATGTATTCTATTGATCTACTTACATCTGAGCTCATTAAACACATAAAATGAACTACAAACAAAGTAAAATATGGCATTATTGAGACTAACAGAGAGATCATATTATTATATGCCCAATACTGCTGTTTATCTAGTTCTCTGGAAGGAAAAGCTCTTTGGTAGCAGACATCTTGTAGCACCACTGCACTGGTTTATCTCCTGTCTCAGACATAATTTTGGTAAATGAAAACACAGTTTCACCCTCTCGGCCAATGGCCATGTTCACAAAAATGCTCAAGTGTTGTACATGCATAAAACAGCAAAAACATTTGTGAAAGTTTGAATGTGTGGTGTTATATGCAAAAATTGCCAGTAGTCCAGTGGCCAAAAATTAATGAAAAAAGTGCTTTACAGTACTCATGTATGCTTTCCTGCTGTATTAGGATAAAACACAATGGCTTTGTTTATGGTCATAGTCATCAAACCAATTTAAGAGGTGAGAACATCCCACAGGAGGAGGGATTTAGTTTAGATAATTTCCGTACAAAGCTGGATGCATTATTTTCCATTAATTTTCCTTCATATTTTCACCTACTTATTGGCTTAGCCACTCCTGACAAACTGTGAGTTAGGTGATGTTATATTATCTACAGTTCCTTCCCTTCTTCCCTCCTTCACTCCCTCCCTCCCTCCCTCCCTGAAGAGTTTCTTTTCTTTTTAAAAGTATTTTTTTTAAAAAATCCTAACAGTTCTGGAAGCCTAGCTAGTGTTCTCTAAACAATTAGTTACATAGCTGTTTAATGACAAGTAGACACTTTATCTGAGCAGTTATGTATGATATGTATATCTAATATATGAAAATACTTTTCTACAGATGTGCTTGGCTTCAAAGCCACAGATCCACTGCCGTCCTATGTTTGCAGGTTGCACTGATTGCAAGAAAGAAGTGTTCTGTGCTTGCAAGATAGGAAGCTTTTGGGGGAAAAGATGAATGGTTTGTTAAGGAATCCATATATAATGTGATCCAACTAGCCAAATTTACTTATAGGAAGATAAAAAGCAAGCCAAAACTGGTAGTAGAAGTCAGTAAGGAACTTTACGACATGGAGTAAGGAATTTATATCTTCTACATGCAGGTTCTGGGGGTCTGGCACAATGTCCTTATCTTCAGGTTTTGCATGGAGTTATGGAGATCTCTGAAAACACTATTGCCAAATACTAAAGAAATCTATGACACCTTCACTTTTAGCTGCAATTTTTGATTTAGGAAAATTTTACCTCCTTTTTAGATTCATTTGCTGTTTGTGGAAAATCCTGAGCAAGAACATGCCTGGGAAAATATTACAGATTTTGATATTAGCCCTGTCCGCCTTGCTTTTCCTATCTCTTGTTATGTACTCAGTTCCCTTGAGTAGTGAAAATTTTGATGAATTAGGTCATATTTACAAAACACTTTGAAGTTGGAAAGCAGTGAACAATTATTCAGCATTATAACTTTATTTTTCATTATGGTGAGATACTTGCTGTAAAGCAATGAGTGCAATTCAAAGTTGCTTTCAAAGACTACAAAGGACATGTGGTCCTTTTTGCTTTGAAAATGTAATTATCATGTGTTGATATAGTCTAGGAAGTAGGCTATCTTCTCATGCACAGACTCTTCTGAAAAATGGTGGAGAAAGCCAGAAGACCTAATTTCCTGTTTGGATTGCTCTGTGATGTATGTAGTATAACAATGGGGAAATGTAAGTGGTTGCTGATGAGATATGAAAGAAAATGCCTTTGTGCTGTCATTCTGCCTCTACATTTCCTCCATGATTATGCACACTTTAAGAATATATTTCTTATTCTACAAAGTGAAAAGTAGATATGAATTACAAAATCACAGAATATTCTGTGTTTGAAGGGACCCACAAGGATCATTGAGTCCCACTGCTGGCCCTGCACAGGACCATCTCCAAGAGACACTATATGCCTAACAGTATCGTCCAAACGCTTCTTGAACTCTGTCAGGCTTGGTGCTGTGACCACTTCCCTGGGGAGCCTGTTCCACTGCCCAACCACCCTCTGGGTGAAAAATATTTTCGTAACATCCAACCTAAACCTGCCCTGGCACAACTTCTGGCCTTTCGCTAGGATCCTATAACTGGTCACCACAGAGAAGAGATCAGTGCCTGCCCCTTCTCTTCCCCTCACGAGGAAGTTGTAGACAATGAGATCTGCCCTCAGTGTCCTCTTCTACAGGCTGAACAGACCAAGTGACCTCAGCAGCTCCACATGCAACTTTCCCTCAAGCCCCTTCACCATCTTCAACAGGAAAGCACATAAAAGAAGACTTTAAAGCTTTTTAGGGGAGTCACCCTATTTTAGTCTGACAGTTCTAGAGTTTATAGCACAATAGGTCATGGTCTGTGTCTCTTGTGCTCCTACATATTCTCTTATTATTTCTAGTATTAATAAATATAGATTTAATGGTAAAATAATATGTCTTGCTCATGCAGATAGTAGCAGTAACAATACCAACTAGTAATAAGGAGTCCAGAAACTTCTGTGTGTGAGAAAGTCACAAGGCATACTTCCAGATGCTAATAGAAAGGGCAATTTCCACTAGGTACATATACACCAATAGTACTTTGCACCTGACACTGTAACTTCAACCCAAACAAACTAATTTTCATACCCAGTGTTTGGATAGTAGAGGTCTACCTGACTTTGCTTCCAAGACGAAGAACAGCTGAATGCTGTGTTGGATCTCTGAAACCTGATGATTTGAATTTATTATAGCTGAGTGGACTGGGATTAGCAGTTTTATGAACAGTGAAACTGGTCAAGAATTCCAATTCAATTGGAAAATTGGGGAAAAAATATAAATAAAGGTGGAATATCTTTCTAATGGATTTATATTATATTTATAGAATTGAAATTGTAAGTAATTGTAAGCCTGTTTAAAACAAACAAACAAACAAAACAGCAACAAAAACCCAACCCAACCCAAACTCCCCCCAAGACCCCCCAAAAAACCCCTACACAAACATACAAGAAAACTCCTCAAATGGAAACACCACAGCCTCCATGGGCAACCTGTGCTTGGTCAGTCTCACAGTAAGAAAAAGTCTCTCCTGGTGTTCAGAGGGGACCTCCAGTGTTTCAGCTTGAGCCCATTGTCTCTGGTTGTGCACCACTGAAGAGAGCCTGACTGTCCTCTTTGCACCATTTCTTCAGGTATTTATACACACTAACATGGGCACCCCTGAGCTTTCCCTTCTGACTAAACAGTTCCAGCTGCCTCAGTCACTCCTCATGGGAGGGCTGCACCAGTTCTTCAGTCATCTTCGTGGCCCTTTGTTATACTTTTCTTGTACTGTTCATGTATTGAGAAGACCAGGACTGGGCATAGCACGGTTTCATCTCAGTGTTTTGGTTTTTGTAGCTTTTGGTTATTTAAGAACAACATTGTTCAAAATATGAACTTTGGCAGTAGTCTAGATAAAAATTCTTTATGTTTGGGGGGTTTGTTGCAGTTACTTATCTTTAGTAAAAACATTTACCATATTTGTAGCATTTTAATACCATAAAGGACAATTATATTGATTCTACTAGCTAAACATGGGAGCACGTTGTACCATTGATTTTGTATGTAATAAGGTTACAATGGGTAATTGAAAGGAGAGTTTAACCCATTGCTTCTGAAACTTAATTTTCTTCCTCCCAAAAGTTCCTAGGCAGACCAGCTGGCTCCAGGCAGGACCTATTTAAGTGCAGAAATAGTGTTAAGCCACATTAATGTGACAAATGGCAAAAAGCACTTTGTAGAAATTTCATTCAGAAACCAAAGAGTGAATTGTTGAGTGAGCTTTTGGGGAGGCCACAAGTAGAATTTTATTCCATCTTCAAAGAGCCAACAAAAACCAAGTTCGGGAACTGGGATTAGAAGACAAAAAAATTGATGGTCTAGTCAAAACTGCCCAAATGACTGTCTTTTTAGTGTTAATTAGTATAAAAAAATTAGTTGGTGGTAGCTTTCAGCTACCCTCTGACAAGATGCTTTTTCCTCGACTTTCTTTAGGAGAGCTCTTGAAGAATGGATTGCACTGAACTGATGCACTTACTTTCTTAGTGACAGCTGCCAAGGTGCTGTCAAACCCAGCTGTCTCATTATTCCTCTTTCATTACATTTTCTTGTTATTCCTTGTACATAGGAGAAGAACCATATTAAAACATTCCCTGTGACTCGGTTATAATTGCAGCCTCTGTTAGTAATTGCTCATCCATTCAAAAGCTTTGCTGCAATATTTTGAAACAAATTGACATCATTCTAGTTCGGCAGTTAATCTGCTATTCAGAAAGGCATAGCAGGGGGATGTCTTATTGCAGTACTTTCTATACATGGGTACTTTGGAAAGAAAATTAGCTTTGGAGACACTGTTTGAACATTTAATGAAACCATTATACCTAAGAGACTGTAATTTCTAGATTTCAGTCTGATACCAACTACCCCTGCTTATAGAATATTGTCATGCTCTGGTTGTGCATGTCTTGATTTGCATTTTACATATTGTACATTTTTTACTTCAGTGTACATAGGAAGTTTGACATTATGCTATACGAAGTGATAGAAGAGAGATTTAACTGTCATACTGTCAACTGCGGAAACACTGATGGAGATACATTAGGCAAAGCAAGTTCTCTGAAATGTGATGGTCAGGCTTTTGTAGAATGGCTTTCTTTGATGTTGTAGCATGTCAGAAAAATAAAGTATAGCACAAAATTGGAAGATCAAAAGACATATACTGGCTCCTTCCTAACAGAAGGTCATGTTCCCCTTCCAAATATAACTCTTTGCATGGACATTATAAAGGGTTAGTCTCAGATGTGCAAGCAGCATCAAAAAATCAGGAAAGGTTTGTCTACATATTAGTATTTAGGAGCAGTAAATATCATTGACAAAAAACAACTTTGACTTGAATTATAACATTGCCTGACTGAAGAGTGGGACAAGTACTGACAAATGAATATGAATTAAAATTTTTCCAGACAGCACGTAAGCAGAGTTTTGACAGTTAAGGATAACCACTATTTAAAAAAGCATTTTCTGCCAAATCTTGATTTGAAAGTGAATGCAGTTTGAAATCTAATATTTCCTTGCTCCACTTCATACATTGACAGTAAAAGCATGGTATGATTTCTTTGTAGTTTTGTCTTCTGAGCTAACAGGATATTGTCAAGGCTGTAAAAATTAAAATTATTCTTCACAGTGAGTTGTTGGTTGTTTTGGGGTTTTTTGGTCTTTGGTTTGTTTGGTTGGTTTTTTTCCCTCATGAAGATTCTCATTTCATTTATAACCACTGCTTTCTCTTTCATGAGAAACTTTCTCCTTTCAGGGACCAAGAAAACAGTGAAGAAAATGTGCTATGTGTCAGGATTATGGCCATTTTCTCCCCTCAATTCTATCTCCAGAAGGCAAAATATCAAGAAACTCAATTAAATTCTGAAGAGTTTTCAAAAGCAAAGTGGTGTATCACATAGTGCAATCACATCACTTCCTTCTTTCCTTACACATCAAAACATACACCTCTCAGAATGTCCTTGCCATTCTGTAAGAAGATTCAATAGAAATTTTATAGAGTGGTGTTTAATTTTTGAAAATGAGTTATTGTGTATTTAGCCTTAGATCTGCACAAAAATCAGTATACTGATGATGAGACGAAGGTGAATATTTCATTATGCTTAAAAACCAAAATGGGAATTTTGTACCTCATGCTTTATTCTTCTTCCTAACTCTTCCTCTTTGTCAGTGTAGTTTGGACAGCTGCTGGGTGGTGTTTAACACTATAATTTTCAACAGCTTTATGTAACTTTTTAGTTGCTTTTAATAGTAACTATTATTTAATTAGGAATTTTTCAGGATAAAGAATGTATCCTTGGCTAGTTGAATGGTGACTTCTAACAATGTTATGAGATGTATGAAGAAAAGGCAGATTTTTAGATCTTTAGATTGGATTCTGAATTTCTTGTTTTTTCTTTTTAAATTCATTTCTTCTTAAGACTGTTTTTTATTATTATTATTGTCTAAATAAAGTAGCATTCTTTCTGGAAGTGAGTTATTTAGAAGATACAGATATTTCAGACTTTAAAAGTTGCTCATAACCGTTAAAAAAATATTTCCTTGAAAAAAAAAAGTATAAAATCACCTTCAGACACTGATCAATCATGAAAAACTTTACTTAGATTTGAGGCTGATATTCTACAGGACCACGTGGATAGAGAACTAATAATTTGCATGGAGAGCTACATAATGATTTTTGTCTGAAAAAATGAGGCCAATTTTCATTAATAACTGGACCAATGCAAATTATTTTAAGCCAATTTATTATCATTATAATGTACACTTTCTTCTAAAATGACATTTGTCATTTTATTCAAGAAAAATGTATTTGCATTTATTTTCTGGACCATTCCTCTAGAAAGCCAGTTCCTAGTGATGTTTATTCATCTCTGGAAGGGTCTGTCTTTTGCAATAGTCAGAATTACTGGGTTTCATTCAATTGTTTTCAAATATACAAAGAATTTGTAACCTTTCCATAATTTCTCTATGGGAAACAGAACTCAGATGAGGAAAATAATCAAATTTTGAAAATTATAATTCATATAATTCACTTTTTTAACAGAAATTGGCTTGGCAATCTATTAAAAGAACATTTTTCCCTCTGAATGAGCACAAACCTTTCTGCAGTGAAACAAGCATATGCTATAATTGGAAAGTACACTCAAGGTTCTTCAGGTTTTCTTACTTATATCTGGATGTCTGAATTTATAATATATTTCTTTAGGCATGATTGACTTGACCTATAGCTCCACTAGAAATTGATTCAGACTACTTATATGTGCCTCAGATATCTTGCTACTAGGAAAAGACGTATTTAACAAGAAAAAACATTGAAGGAGTAGAGGGATAAAGGGGAAGCCTACAGCATAGTACCAAAACTTTAATTTGTTCTATTAAAGAAGACACAATAATTAGGACATAAACCCCAGACTACTCTTAGAATATTGACTGTAGAGTCAACTAATTTAACCGTGTTGCAGACATATAATTAGTATTGATAGAAACAGCTTAGAACTCTACTTATTTCACTTTTTATAGTTTCTGGCAAACTGTTCAGTTTTGGATGTTAACTTAGTCAAGGCAGTATGACTTGAAATTATCATACTTAAGAGTCCACCACACTGGTCTTCAGGATGACTGTGTTTTGCTCTGCATTTTAAATGGACCTGTTAAAAATTGCTTACAATATTTCACTGTTACCAAACATGGCTTTATATTTCCTAAACATGTCTGAAGTAAATAGCTTTAAATTTAGTGTTAGTTGTTCAATTGATAGAAATTTCAAGTACTTTATATCTTGAAGAATTTGGTCTCCATTGTGTTTGTGTATTTTCCTACTTGTTTTAATTGCAGAATATGGATCTTTTTTTTACTTATCATTGGAATATTAGTATGAATTCTTGAGGAAATAAAGGCATAGGCTGAGTAGATCCTTACTATATCTTTTTCAGCATTTTCACAAGAGTTTTTCCCTAATATATTCAATGAAATCTTAAAACATTTGTACACAAAATGTTTAGTGACTAGGGCAGTTAAATGTAGGGGCTTACTTAGGTGATACATCTTAATTGGGCTTCACCAAAACACAAGTTTTAATTTGATTCACCTGACGTTGAAATACAGCTCCAAACTTACGTCTACCTCTCTCCATTGTGGAAATAGAGGAGGTGTTTCTCAAAGTGCTGTGCATTTATAATTCCTGTTAGTTCTGGGGCTACAGAGGAACTCTGAAAGTGAATCCCAAATTTATTACCACAGTCTTGAAGCAGTTTTAATATATTGAACTTTTCCAGGTAGTCCATCTTGTATATCACAATGTTTCCTGCAAATATCCTTTTAACATTTCTATGAAACAGAGAGGTTTGTATGCATATGTACCTACATACACACACTCTAAAATAAAGGCTTCATAACATAATATACTCTTGATACACTCATAATATACTCGATGCCAGAAAAGGTAAGTAGTTGTTCATGAAAAGAAAGAGTAGAGAAAGAAACTGCATTCTGTGTCCTCTGTAACTAGATACAAAAATGAGTTTAATTCATCTAATGATCAGTATGGGCTCTTCACTGACAACAATATTCTCCCTGTATTGTCTTTGCTTATCCTCTGTGAAAGTTGCAGCTCTGTGCTGTTCTTTAGCAGGCTTAACTAAGGTGGACTATAAATCCAATAGATTCTATTTATCATTACCTTCTGGCTGGTAGTGTCATAGTCTTACATAGAAGGGCTTTCAGATTATGTAATTTCATTACAGAAACAGATGGGACACACAGGACTAGGTGTAGCACAGTAAAGATCAAGTCTGTCCAAGAGAGTGTATGTGCTAGGGGCTGTGGTATGGGACAGTGTATAATCAAATTTTCTAATCTGTAGTCCCTTGAGAATTACCTCGAGTCAAAGCTGAATTTAGGTTTTTACGCATATAAAAGGTTTTTGAGGAAAATAAAAATTTTCATATGGGTACATTCTTTATAAATAACATATTCATAACTATCCATGCAATTATTACAGAGGGTAATTTTGCTTTTCTGCTATACAATCTATGTACAAAATCCTTGCAGATTACACCTAAGACCTCAGAATATTTTGAAAGCTTCTCAGATCTATAGACACAAACAATACATGATACTATAATTCAAATGAACTCATGTTCTTTTAGTATGCTTATAAGCATCCTAAACAACAAGAACACAATTGTTTCTCTTTCTATAAGAAGAATTAATTTTTTGATGATATTTCTACCTGCTTCTGGACTATCTGAGGCCAATGTGAGTGTTATGTATTGCTACGCAGAAGTTTCTTGAAAATACAACAAGGTTCTCACATTTTTTTTAGGATATTCTAATTTTTTTCTTCACTAAACAACATCCTTGTATTTAAATATTTAACAGTACTGGTGCTAGATTTACTGAAAAATTAGTGAACTAAGATGTGATATTGTGGGAAGATCAGGGGAAATGCTATGTGCACTAAGTCACTATAAAAAGTCATTTCGAGAGTCTTCACACAGACAGTCTGTAGTAATGAATAGTGAAAGATAGCTGACATCATCAAACAGATAGTCTCTAACGGTGCCACAGAGCAATAAGTATTTCTGCTGTATTGCCTCCAGTGAGAGCTCTTTGATTGATATTGAGTTGTGCAATTGATTGGTCTTCAGGAGCAAGCTGCCCAGAGTTCATGTATTGCTGAAATTAAGGCAAGGTTTCTCTTCACTGATTAGATTAAGGGAAAAGCAGTTGGGAAGAATAATGAGAATTAATGCTACAGCTGAGCATCAGAAACATCATAAATAATGCAATCAATAAATCACTGTGTCAGATGAAGACCACTTGAGACACCAGAACTTCAGATGCTGATTTGATAGTTGAAAGGTATGGAGGAACACTCTCAAAGGCAAGAAGAATGGCAAAGATAGATCCAGAACTGTCTACAAGTACAGAAAGAGTACAAGTTATGCTAGGGTCCAGCTCAAACTGAACAGGATGCTTCCATGGATATCAGATACATGTTATATATGTCAGATGCAGCGTTCCAGAAAAATTAATATATAAAGAATAATTGGTAAGCCTCTTATATGGAAAACCTGTTAACCTTATACTGTTAAATATGCACAGTAATAACAACACTGATGGTAGTTAGGGTTCTGTCTGCAATTTATAAGAGCAGTAGCATTACTGGCTGCACTGGAATCAGTAGGAGATCTGCCATTAACTAACAGCAAGTTCACACTTGCAGTCTGATTCTGTATTAAATCAGTTACCATGGGTATACATTCAGCAGTCAGACTGTTTATGTAAGCAGAACTAGCAATCTGAACAAATGCAAAGCAGTACTTAATTAGAAATCACAGAATCACAGAATGAGTTGGAGGGACCTTAAAAGATCCACTAGTTTCATATCCCCTGCCATGGGCAGGGACACCTTGCACTAGACCAAGCTGCTGAAAACCCTGTCCAACCTGGCCTTGAACACATCCAGAGATGGGGCATCTGCAACTTATCTAGGCAAACTGTTCCAGTGCCTCATGGTAAATACATTCTTCCTCATACCTACTTGTTCCAGGGAGAACAGGGGTCTGAAGAGATTTGGAAGCTGAAACTGAGACACTGCAGAAAACATAACCGAAACAGTAGTTTTATTACCAAAAGTGTCCAAGTAAACAGGAAAAAACCCAAGAGCGAGAGAAAAGAGAAAATAAGCCTCCAGGTGCCAACATCCAAATTGCCCACGTGTTCCCCATGGAGTTGTCTCACAGACCCCTGGAATGCCCAGACCTCCCGAGCAGTGGCTGCATCCTCAAGGGTCAGCTGGCTCACAGGTGATGGTGGGTACCTGTCATGTGAAGTGAGTGAGTCCACAGGCATGAGCCATCTGCCTTTTATCTAATTGGCCAAAGTGACATTTACCTGAGCGATGTGGCCAGCGCCACCCAAGCAAACGTATTTGGCACTGCCCCTCCTGTTATTTAACTGATACTTCTCTGTGCCTGCACCTGTCCATCTGCACCGGCACAGTCCATTTCAGAGGGTCTTCCTTAATCGAGTCTGGGGGTTTACTTCATCCTCCTCTTCCTCTCTTTCTCCTTCAAGTGCCCTTGGAGGGCCATCAGCCAATCATGAGAAATCAATTAATTTTAGTTTACACAGAAATCTCTCTCTCAAGGCTAGAGACCATCTTTATCGTCCTGTTTCCTCGTAACTTGGCAGGAGAAAGCCCAATTTCTCACAGTTGGCTGGGCCAAAAACAGACAAAAAATGCTAAGATCCAATTCCACCTGAATACACTACTCTAAACCTACCTACCCTCTTTCAGTATGAATCTGTTCCCCCTTGCCCTGTCACTACCTGCCCTTGGAAAAAATTCTTCTCCATCTGTCTTGCAGGCCCCCTTTTGGTACTGGAAGGCTGCTATGAGATTTGCCCAAAGCCTTCTCTTCTCTGGACTGAACACTCTCAACTCTCACTCTGTTTTTGTAGAAAAGGTGCTTCAGCCAAAAAAGCAAAACCAGAAGCAAAAGAATCTTCTTGTTTCCTCCAAAGCAGGCAAGCAAACAAATCAAAAAGAGCAGCATGTTATAGTCACAGTATATGGATTTGATTTTGTTACTGATAAGAGAATGTGGACTTAGATCACAAAAAAGTGCAGGTGCCTAACCTTTACCCAGTTAAGAACTTAAATGATTTTAGAGATCTGAGACAAGTAAGTGTTTAATTAGACACTTGACATCATTCTGTTGTGATTTTCTAAACCAATAACGTAAGCAGACTACAGATTCCATCATCACATCTCAGTGAAAGTAGGACAAGCACAAAGAGATAGGACAAAACTTTCCTTATTTTCACATACAGTGAACAGGCTTAGAGATGATGTGATATGTGGCAACTGTGTGATAACTTTCCTACAGCAATTCCTACATTGCTGATTCTGCATTTTCTAAACTAGAGCCTTAAAATCCCCCACAATTCAGAATAGTTTCCATCCTATATGTTGCTATAGGAAGGTAAGACTGAAGTTTTTGGTGGAAGTCTTAGGCACTGTTCTTATAAAAACCCATTATATCTAGCTCTTTAAAAATGCTTGTTTATTAAAGATGTGAATGATTAATGCTTTGGAATGGGCAGACTCTGAAGTGATTCATAATGTGTATAAAATGATAATTGACAGAAAAATGAAGAAGACCACGGGGAAGAAGTAGAAGAATAAATGTCAGGAACAATGATGATATTGTGGAATGTTAATACAAATGCAAAGAGGAAAATATTAACAGAAAAATGAAACATTATGTTCTGAAATACTTAATTGAATGATAGTCCTAATGAAAGGAAAAACAGATTTACTAAAAATCTTCCAACTTCACAATTTGGTTATTAATCAAGTTAATCATCAGCTGCTATGCAACAAATATGAGGGCAGAGCCAGGGACACATATTCCCCTTCTGCTACATCTTCTTTCAGACTGCAGGTGTAGCTCATACAATCTGTGCGATCTCTGCACACACTTGAAGTCAGGGAGCGGAGAAGGCCAGTGGATGCATTCAGCCCGTGTCTGTGTAGGAGGGAGAGAAAGTGAAAAGAGGTGGCTGCAGCAAACAGCTTCTCTGGCATTAGAGTGCATGGGGAGGAGGTTGATAGACAGGGTACCTCTCCTCGTGTGCTGGTGAAGCAGTATGCAACCCCATTGGTAAAGCTCAGTCTTTTCTTGTAGGTTATGGATAAACACTTACACTTAGGGTCTGAGCCTCATTTTCAAAGCAAAGGAATTTTGGAAGAAAAGGGTTTTCCCAACAGTCATATTTTCTACATCGTTCATATTATAAAGAGTAGCTACTAGACAAGATTGTTTGGAATCATATGGAAGGAAATGTGATTTTTGGAAAATTTTAGTTTTCCACAGGGCAGAACAGAATTATTTTGCAAAATTCCTGCCTTATTCTGTTGTGTTAGGCATGATTTGTTATTATTCAGGGTCTACCATTTGTTTATTCTTGGCTGATATCCTTGGCTGGAGTGCACCTCCTAGAATCACTCATCTTTTTTTCTAATACAGCCTGTGAGAGCTTTCTGTAGGGTACATGTCAGAACTGTTAAGAAAAGAAGAAGAGAACTCAAGCTTCAGCTAATATGAAATAATTCAGTAGCTAGGCAGATATGATACAATATTAAAATGAATGTAAAGGAAGCATTCTGCAGAAGTACATTAAAAAATAAACATTCTTTATGTAAAAGACAGTAAACATGCCACAAAGACATACCATTGCTAATAGCATTGTTTTCAGGAGCTTTATTTTTGTTTGTTTTCTGTTTCCTTGTATAGTAGGACAAAACTCTACAATATACAGTGAAATCTGTGACATGTTCTGAAGAATGCAATTTTGAGATTAGTTTGCTACCTTGCTCAGATATTAACACAGACACAGGCATAAACACACACGTTTATGACTCTTAATGCTGTAGCTCTGGGAAAACTATGTTATTCAGAATAGGCTCTTGGGTGATAGGAAGAAAATGAGTATATACTACTGTAATCGAAAGTTGATTTCCCTGAATTGTGGAGTAAGGGAAGAAAAGATTATTTTTCCGACTAGCCTCTCAAAGCTATTTCTTCCCTCTTAAGCACACATTAATTTTTGGCAGAGATTTTCATGAGGTCTTTTAGAAAATCCTTGTGGCACACAATTTTAGCCTCTAATTTGAGGTGATTTGACTTTCTGTTTGATTTGCCTCTGCCAGGGTTTACCTATGAATTACAGGGTTCACAGAAAGTCTTCTCAGGTCGTAACATTTGTTTTGTTTGGTTGGATTTGTTTTCTTGCTTTGATTTTTTGCTTGTTTGTTTTTGTTTGTGTCCATTACTTTCAGAGTTAAAAGAAAGTGCAAAGGTTCTTCTAAGGGTGCATCCATATGTATGGTATTACAGGCTCACATATATCCATAGACACTGAGCAAAAATTGTTTTGTCAGAAGAGCTGGTAATGAAGCAGCCATATGGATTCATATACTGCTGTATGGTAGTGTGCACTGGGCCAATGTATTTAAAATTAGATAAATTATTTATGTAATAGTATATACTTGAAATGGATATACGTTGACGTGCAAATGGGGATCTAAGCCAGCTGACTGACTGGAAGCTAAGGAAAATAATTTGTCATTTACAGTGCTTTGCCGCTATATTTTTGTAGGCTTAATTTTAAGCATTTTCCAAACATTTCAATTTTTTACAAATACTTCTCTACAGGTTTTTACTGGGATAGAATTAATTTTATTCACAGTAGCTTATAGGGTGCTATGTTTTGGATTTGTAAGCAAAATGGTGGTTTACAGTTTTGTTTTACATATTAAGCTGTCTTTATATCAACTCTGCACTTTTACCCTACTGATTTTCTCCTCTATCCTACTGTAGGGAGAAAGCAAGCAGCTGCGTAGGGCTTGGTGGCCTACCAGGGTTAAACCATGTCAACTTTTAAATAGTTTGTGGTATTTACTAGGTTGGTAGAACTAAATAAACTAAACCAGTATTTCAGAATAAGTTCAGTATTACTTTGACTTGTAAACAATGCAGCCTTGATATTTTCACCTCTACTTCTAAGAGGCAAAGAGAAAAGGTATTCTTTCTTAATGCTTATTATTAACAGATAAGCTACATAATGTAGAGCTCACATTCACTTTTTCCTCTCTCAAATGCACATATTTTAAAAATGTACATGCAAAACAACTAAATTAGCAGAACTGTCTTTGCTTTGACACTTTAAATTCCACTATCGTGTTGGAATGACTTGGTGATATAAGTGCATTGCAGCATTTGTTCATACAAGCTTTTTTATCTCTCTGTCAGAACAATTGTATATATCCTGTGTATTAACTATAGTGCCACAAGTACCTTGACCTACTGGAAACAATAAAAAAAAAAGTGCAGGAGAATACTACAAGCTTGAAATACCTTCATTGTTGTTATTTTTTTACCTTTTTTTTAAAGTGTGGTTTTTCAGTGGTATTTTTGGAGCATCTAAATTTTGTGGTGTGGTGAAAAAATGGCAAATTCCAGTTAACACAAAAGGAATAAAAGGTGAAAGATTTGAGACTAGAACTCTCTTTAATTCTGTTTCCAAGTTTCTGTAAGTTAATGGTTGGCATAGTGAGTTGATCTTAAAATGGTCTACAGACTATTTTTATATCCTGCTGGCAGTATTACCAGTAGAGGTCTAGTATGCCGGCTGCAATATTATTCAGTGTTAAAGTGTGAGCAAATACTTGCATAACTGTGATATGAAGTTTGGGGGTTAGGTTTCTATCCATACAGCAATTGCTATTGTGGTAAAAATGACAGCTTTTCCATGTTTGCAGATTTTCGCGATTGCTCTGTTCTTCTTATCCATATGTAAATGTTATGAATGCCAACAGGATTAACTCAGAAGGGAGTTAGAACTGGATGGAAGCCTGATTACCTGATGCTCCCATGAAGTGAAGACAACAAAGCCAAACCACGAAAAAGTTTTCCATCTAGGGGGTGGTTGAGCACTGCAACAGGCTTCCTAGGGAAGTAGTCTGAGCACCAAGTCCACCTTGAGTTCAAGAAGCTTTGGACAGTGCTTTCAGACATGTGGTGTGATTCTTGGCATGTCCTGTGCAGGGCTAAGGGTTGGACTTGTTGATCTTTGTGGGTCCCTTCCAGCTAAACACGTTCCATGATTCTATGAAACCCAATCAACAAGTGAGATGCTCAACACAGTTTCATGTTAATTTCATTGGTTAGGCTTTTTCTTTTATATTACCTTTTGGATATACCGTTAGTGATTTCTGATGAACAGCTATACCACACAAACTCAAGGGATTATTGATCAGTGCTAGGTCTGCCTGAAAACTAATACATGTAAGTGACAGTGAAAACCTTGCTTGTGGACAGCATGCTGGAAGCAAAGAAAAGCACTTCTCTTGGTGTTCTTCAGTAGATTCTTGGCAATGTATAATGTATTGCCTTAAGTAAGCTTTAATTCATTAGGAAAGCATTTAAATAAGTGCCTTGACTACAGGCAGTCCTAGTAATTTCATATTTTCCACTGGATCACTTGATGCCCTTAACATTTGGGAATATGTCTCCTAATTACATGCCAAACCAGAAAATTTATTAGCACATTTTTAAAGGGGATTGGAGTTGACATTCTCACCTTCTAAAAAAAAAAATCTAAAGCCCATATTTTCTTATTAATTTAAAATTATATCGATGTCACTAAATAAGACATATTAGACATAGCTAGTTTAAGATTTTTTATAACATATAGTATTTGAGGTCATGGCTGTTAGAACTCCTAATGTAAATTGTTTCTCTTTTCATCAGCAGATACCTGTAGAATTCTCACTTTTCTATCAGACATCTAACAGTTCATTTTCAGACTCCAAGACACAGTGTGGGCAGACATACACATGCAGCAAATACTGTGTGCACTCTTAAAAGCAGTACCTACTTGGTAAGAGAGGGTTGTCCAGCTGGAAACTGCAGGAGTCTGATGAAACATTTGGTGTCCCTCTCATCCCCTGCATTTCTTTCTGCTGTCTCCAATGCACTAATCTATTTCTCAGAATTACCCCTCATGCACCTACAGCAAGGTGGATTGATTTTCAATGAGCTCATATGTCATCCTCACTCCCATTAGCACTTAAGGGCATCATTCTCTGAATCAGACTGGGAGATGTAATCTGTACAAACTGCTGGTCTCTGCCTTTCTAGGAAACAACTATGCTCAGGCAAATGGAAAATGAGGTGAAGCCATCAAGCATGACTTCATTAAGGGCAAATCATGTTTGACAAATCTGGTGGCCATCTATGATAGGACTGCGGTGTTGGTGGATGAAAAAAGACCAACAGATGTAATTTTCCTGGACTTGTGCAAAGCATTTGGTGCTGTCCTGCACAAACCTTATCTCTAAACTTGGAGGATATGGGTTTGATGGATGGATCAGTTGGTATATAAGGAATTAGCTGGATGTTTGCATTCAAAGAATTACAGTAAATATGTCAATGTCCAAGTGGAGGGTAGTGATGAGTGGCATTCCTCAGGGACCAGTATTGGGACCGGTGCTGTTTAGCACCTTTGTTGGTGACATATACAGTGGGTACGAGTGCACCTGCAGCCAGCTTGCTGATAACACCAAGCTATGTGGTATGGTTGACATGCTGGAGGGAAAGGGATGCCATCCAGAGGGATCTTGACAGGTTTGAGAGCAAGGTCCTGCCCCTGGTTTGGGGCAATTCCAAGCACAAATACAGGCTGGGCAGAGAATGGATTGAGAGCAGCCCTTAGGAGAGGAACTTGGGTGTGTTGAGCAAGAAGTTCAACTTGAGAAGCAGTGTGCAGTTGCAGCTCAGAAAAGCAACCTTATCCTGGGCTGCATCAAAAGAAGCATGACCAGCAAGCTGAGGGGCATAATTCTGCCCACCCTCCTGAGACTCCACTTGGAATGCTGCATCCAGCTCTGGTACCTCCACCTTAAGAAGAACATGGACCTGTTGGACAGATCCCAGAGGAGGTCATGAATATGATCAGAGGACTGGAGCACCTCTCCCCTGAAGGCAGGCTGAGAGAGTTGGGATTGTTCAGCCTGGAGGAGAGAAGGCTGCTGGGAGACCTTTCAACAGTCTTCTAGTACCTAAAGAGGGCTACAAGAGAGTTGGAGCAAGACTTTTGGCAAGGGCATGTAGAGATAGGACAAGGGGGGATGGTTTTAAAATGAGAGAGGGTCAGCTAAGATTATTAGATGTTAGGAAGAAATTCTTTACAGTGAGGGTGGTGAGGCACTAGAACTTGTTGTCCAGAAAAGCTGTGGGTGCCCCAT
This sequence comes from Campylorhamphus procurvoides, assembly GCA_013396655.1. NCBI lineage: Eukaryota > Metazoa > Chordata > Aves > Passeriformes > Dendrocolaptidae > Campylorhamphus > Campylorhamphus procurvoides. The sequence goes on from WBMV01007953.1 coordinate 1,029,986, forward strand.
GCCTGGAAGTGTCCAAGGCCAGGCTGGATTGTGATCTGAGCATCCTGATCTGTAAGAAAATGTTCCTGTCTATGGCTGGGGACTGGAACTAGGTAAGTCTCCTGGTTGGAAAAGCTGATATAAAGTGTTTCAAGGCTTACCTATTTATACTTTACGTTCTCATGGCTGCCTTTAGAGCCTAAAAGCCATCCTCATCGATAAAGGACATGCCTGACTAAAATACAAGTTTGAAGAAATACGTGGAATAGTATGTAGAGGAAATATATGATAGGATGTCTATTAAAACAGTATTCCTTTTAGAGGTGACATTGGAATGGTTTTAGACAAAAGTTAAATCTATAAGTGAATACTTTTGACTATGTTTGCATATTTTTATCCTCTGGACAAGCTCATGCTTAATGGGTTAATTCACTGCCTGAAAGGGCAATTACTCAGCCAACAGCCTTCTACACAGACTAAAGTCCAGACCAGCATTTCCGATCAGAACTGCTAATACGTCAGATCCAGAGAGGGATTTTAGTCAGTAGAACTTCATGAGAAGACACCTTCACCGTACTTTTCCTTTAGGGGAAACCCCCATCAATTCTTACTGCTTGGGTAGGACGTACCCAGTTTGTCATTTATGCTGGTTCTTCTCACACTGAATTAACTGCTGTTCAGTCTTGTGCTTCTCTTCATGAATCTCTGCTCTTTCTTTTCATTTAACCGGAAAGCCTTTTCTTTTTCTTTCTTTTTTTTCTTTCTTTTTCTCCTCAGTGGGTTTGAGCTCTTCCATGCTGGCACAGCTTCAGTCCCTGAGCCCTTAGAAGCATAGCTGCAGCTGCTCTGGGGTGTTTGCTCTACTCCTTTGCATCCATGGCAGGGACACAAATGGAGGAGATCATTGTTACTGAGCTACAACAGCCCCTATATCCTCATCTTGCTGACAAAACCCAAAACAAACAAACAAAGAGAAAAACACCAAAAAACCCAAACAAACAAACAAAAACCCACAACACAACCCCCAAATCCTTTCACATAACTTGTGGAGATTTGAGTTAAAACAACACCAGAAGAAATTTAATTATTCAGTGATGTCCCTAACCTCCAGAAAGATTGTAGGAGCATATCTTGGAAGAGCAATCCCTTTAGCTCCTGTAAGTAGATGCAACCAAGTTTATGAATCAGCACTCACAGTCTCATTTTCTACGACTTGCCTGTAATTACACTACATTACACAACAATGTAATTACATTACATTATTATTTTTCTTCAATTCCCTTCTTCTTCTTTTGTCTGTTACCTTGAGTTTCCGTGTTTATCCATTTCTGAACATAACACTTGAGTACAGGCACCAAATATTTTTATTCCCAGGGAATGCTATACAAACTTCCAGCATTATAAAAACATTGTTTTTTCTTCTCCTTAACTTAATGTGTCTACTTATGCACGGGGATATTTCAGTGCCAGTGATACAGATTATTTCAGGTAGAGTATGTCAGTTTGTATTGTTACAGGGACCTATGATACTTATGGCAACAATGAATGTTTTAGAACTTCATAAAACTTAGCATAGTTATTATCATAAAACTAATCTGAGGTAGGGAAATGTTTTTTTCCCCTGTCAGAACAGAGTGGAGCACTAATTAAACCCCACTTATGCATATCCAGTTAAGTGTCTTATGGACTGGATTCGGATCTTCACAGACATGTAGGCAACAGTGAGCACTCAGTGCACAGAGTTAGTTTAAGTTAAGGTGGATGCATCTGCACTGTAACAAATGAGTTTTGCAGGACTCTGTAGTAACTTCGAGAACTAAAATTTTGTTGATTGTAGGCTAGAATGCTGAGCAATAATTGAAGGATCTTAAAGTTTGAATTTTTCAAACATGGAATCATTATCATAGAAGCTACTATCGTTGTATAAGGAATATTGTAAGACTTGGGGAAAGATGCAGGTTTCTCACCTCAAGATCATTAATCTACATATACTGCATCACTTAGCATCGATTTGTTTGGCATTCATAAGTGTCAGCACATTTAAAAGCCATTTTTATGTATTTCCAAGAAGTGCATAGCTATTAAGAGACCACTTTGCATCAGTGTGCATGGGTACCCAGGATTTCCTCCTGAGCATGTTGAAGTGCTTGAAAAATCCCAATTTGTTAAATCAATAGAGGCACTGTCCATGAAAACAGGCATTAAAGGCACTACACTATTTGCACACTATGCATGTCATTGAAAGATGCAAAGGCACATCTGACTGCGAAACTCTTTAGTGTAACATTCTTGTTTTAAAATTCTGAGGTCAGATTGCCCCTGCTATGCAAATCTCCTTCTCTTAAATAACCCTAAAGCATTTTTCTGGTCATAATCTTGCATAAGCCACATTACGCATGAATTTTGAAAAATTCACTCATTTTTCAAAACAATTTTAGAGTTTAACTTCTCCTACATATCATTGAATTCTTGATGCTTTTCCAGTTCCAGGGAGCTGTGACATCCTCATTTGATATGTTTCTTCCTAGACATAGGTCTTTATCAAAGAAAATAAAATTTTGATACAAATATTAGGCTATAATACATTACCACTTAAGCTTTCTCTATACCAGAGTTTTAGATTTATCATCAAGAAATATCTAATCTTCATAGATTAGGAAACCGCAGGGCTAGATGTTCATGTATATTATTGCTTCGCTATTTAGTATTGTCACTCTAAATAAAAATCAGAGTAGTATTCAAACTACCTGTTTTACCTGAAACACTACAACAAATACAACCCTGTAGGATGTAAATTATTGAGATACTATCAACTTATCAACTCTTAAATTTCTATTTTTTTTTTGAAATATCAACCTTCTATTTTGTAATTGTGTATAATGTCTATCAAACTTTTTAAAATACAAATAGGTGGCATAGACATTTATAGTACAGTATTGGAATATTTTAAAATTCATTTTGGATACGATAATTTATTTCACATGTATGATAAGTTCTGAGATTTGTAAGCCTCTACATCAGAATCTCCAAAATAAAAGGTGATAAATTAGTGTACAGTATTGCTATAAAGTAGGTTATCAATAATACAAGACAAAGAATACAGAAAATGAGTTTATTTTGATATGTAGAAGTAGTAAGCCCTTAGACGTGGTGAAAGAAAAGATAGAAAGAAAAAAGAAGGCTATGCGAGAAAAATGGCATTTGAGAACCTGCATGATTCACCTGAATCTTATGACAGCTATTTGGATTTTAACAGGTTGCTTATGGTTGCCCAGAATGGAATCTCTGTTTTTTATGAGAACTAGCAACACCATTCCAGCTTCACTAAACACATTCCAGCACACTAAACAATTCCCACCTTCAAATTTAGATGGGTACGTATGCTAATTCATAACCATTTAAGTACACAGCAGTAATGAGTTTCCTGCTAGGTTAATTTGTGTCATATTCAGTGTAAACACTTGATATCTGCTAGTAATCATTGTATAAAAGCCTGAACAACAGCATGATATTTCTCAGGAAAGTTCTTTAATTATCTGAGGAAAAGATGATCATTAACACCTTACGTGGTGTTTCCTTGAAGCAAGAACACATGCTTAAAAAAAGGAAGAAAATAAAAACAGTTCAGGAACATGTCTGTTGCAGTATCATTAACCGTGTGCCAGAAAGAGTGTTTAATAACACGGTGTGAGCTGTCCGAGACAGCTGGCTGAGCATCTAGATTGCATTGGTGTTACTTATTACCTTGAATGTATCATACAGTAACAGATAAGGCAAAAATATTTGAGTCACTTTTTTAGACTTTAAACTTATTTCCAATAGATTTTAAACCTATCACCTAAATCTGGATGAAAGCACTCTGAAAACGTTTTTGCAGTTTAAATGGTTGCATATTTTTTCAGGGTTTGTAGAATGATGATACTCTCTTCAGACTTGGCCGAAAACAATTAAATACTGGGAATTCAGTTAGAAGGTTATGTTCAGAATATTGGGGTTTTCTATCTTAAGAGACATACAGTGCTTTAAAGTGGAGAACACATAAAACACATTTGAGAGACTATTTCAGTAATGTTGTTACTGATATTTTGTTGTAGAATACTATTGTTTACAATGGATTGTTATTGTCTGTGAGGCAAGTAGGCAGTGAAAGATTACAATTCTGTCATTCCCCATTCGGTTTCAGGTAGAAAACCTGAACACAACTGTATTATACCACTTGCAGAGAAAATCATAGAAAAACCCTTTTGTAATGCTGAAATAATTTTAAATGCCTGTAGTTGAAGCATTTAGTTTTAAATTTGCTTTTGAAGAATGGGAATGTCATTCCTTGATAGAAGGGATTTCCAAAAATTTCTCAGAGCACCATTTGTATTTAGTCATGCAGAAGTGATAAAACTGTCATCCAGTCTCAGAGCAGGAAATTACTTGCTAAGAAGAAAAGAAACAGGAGTCCATTGTGGTAGAACAGAGGCTGTATAGACAAAGGGAGAACTGGAAAATGAAAATTGTTAAAACTATATTAGTTAAGGAACAGTGATTTATATCTGTGATCTTCCCAGCACTCAAACAGAAACCATAAATGATGCTATAACAGTGCATTGACAGACACAGGTCGATCTCAATACTTGGTAAACTGATCATAATGATCCCTTATGGTATCCAGGGGAGATATGGTCCTTTTGGTGATTTCTTTCTCCACATAGAAAGCAAAGAAATATTGGAGGATATTGAAAAGCCATCATCCTCACCATCTGAGAGAAGAAAAGAGAAAGTCAGACTGCAGAAACTACAGTGTAAAGTTTTTGTTGACAGTTTCCTGAGAAAATCATGGTCAAATTTCTTATTGATTGATTTGCATGTCATGTCATCTGTTGTGTTCTGCCTGATGTACATGCTGTGACTTCAGAACCAGTGATGTGCATATTAAGTGTTACTTGGTATCTTGTCAGCAGCTGAAAAATGTAGGCAAAGTGTTGACAAAAACACCCAACACTGTGGGTAGAGCCAGCTAAGAGCATGAAAGTGCCCAAGGGGCCTCACTGATGTCTTGAAATTGTTCTTGAGATTGTGATGCTTTGATGGGGGTTATGTGTTGAGGTTGGAAAGTACTTAAAAGGTAGCGTAGCTTTTTGTATGAAAGAGCGAGTATCTTGTTTAGGAGACTAGATGCACAGACACCTGTGAAATTGATATCAGCAGCTGGAAGACTGATGGTAGGGTAGTGTAAAGCATTTGGAATAGAAGCAGCTAAATTTCAGAGGGAAGGTGAAGCTAATATTCAGTAAAGTCAAAAATATCAAGTGTGGCTGGCGATAATTCCAGTCTCCTTCCACTATCTACATGACCAACAGAGAGACTACTCTCTTTGAACTCTTTTAGATTGAAGGATGAAGCCATTGGCATATTTTTTTCTTGGATTATGAAAGACAAGAAGTCTGACAAAAAATCATGCATGTCATTTAGAGAATAGCTGAATGACGTTCAGGAGATACGATGAGTGACTAATGTGGAAAGGAAAGAAAATAGAAGTTTGAGTCTTGGTAGTTGAACTAACACAGAATACCTTTGGGGCTGCCTGCTAAAAATAGGAACAATTGTTACCTGACCTTAGATACCTATGATGTAAAAAATGTCTTATTAATGAAAAAGAGAATGAAATGTGGAACAAAGCTTATAAAAAGATAGTTGTGAAACCGAAGCCTCCTCCGTCATGGCTTTAGGGGAAAGTGTTCAGCTTCGCTCTTGATTACACAATATTCTTGTCTTGATTACAGAACATTCTTTCAAGAATAACCTCAGGAAAAGTGGGAACATTGATTTGAGTTGTATTGAACCCACATCAGGTTGGTTTGAGACATTACTTCAGATATGTCTGTTTAAATACAGTTTCCAAAAAAATTTCTAAATAGGTAGGCCTTCAGCTTTTTCACAGCCTATTTAAAGCTGTTTATCTTAGCTAAATATATTTCTCACTATTTGGATAGTGTAATTAAATTGGAGTTAGGTAGAGGGTATCATTACACCGTAATGAAGACTATCCTATATTATAACCACACAAAAATTTTTACTAAGAAGATGAAATTACACAAGTTGATGTTGAAATAAATGTATAAAAACATAGAATTACAAAAAAATTTCAGATTATCTATTTTCTATTGAAACTATAAAAGTTGCCTGAGTTTATATGAGTTACAATACAGTATTTTTCTGGGCTTGTTTTGAACAAACATACAAGCAAAGAAGCTTTGGAAGTGTATAGACATTTCAAGCAGCACTTGCAAACATTTTTTAACCTCAAAATCAAGATTAAATTTGGTTGGAGAATTATGCTGGTCTTTTCATATGTCATTTGAGGCAGCTTGTCTATCTTTAACAGCATAATCACCAGAGTAGATGGGTACTCGAATATTCATTTTGATTTCAAATTTAAGGCTAGATGTTTATACTGAGATACATACATGCTATTCCATGGAAGTGTCTATAATCTAAAGGAGGAACTTTTGCTGTGAACTTCTCATTCTGCACCATCTGTCATTGCCTACTTTCCTATTTCAGAAGATACAATAAACCTGATTTGCCCTTCATGGATTTCCTAGAGATCTCTTACAGCCCTCCAACACCCCTTCATCTTAATGGTGCCTGCCAGCAGTTTTCACTGAAATCTCTACTAGCTATCAGTCAAATGCAAAATTTCAAGATTTTCCTTCTAACCTTCTGGCACTGTGGCTTTTCATGAGAATTCAGCCTCTTAATTTGTATCGCCTTGCAATACTCTCTTTTCCAAAAGGCCCTGTACTCATACAGAGTTCTGTGTAGGATCAGGCCTTAGCCCCACAACAGGACAAGGCAACAAATTCACGTTACACACAAAAATGCCAAGGCTTCCTCCTTCCTCCCACACAAAGGGAGGTGGAAGCCGGCAGAGGCAACAAAGCCAGGTAACCTGCCATCTCTGGAACATGCTGAACCTGTGGATGAGCTTGTGACATGTGAGGGCAATGTACACAATTGTATGGTGGTTTATGTAGCTCTCTTATTAATTCTGGGTAGTTTCTTTGTCTGGGGAAAAGTTCTGGTACTGGAAACTTTTGTAATGTTTGCATGGTGAATAATATGCAGTACAGAACTAGACCTCACAGAGCACAGCTGGCTTCATGATTTGGGAACGACAATTCCTGGATGTTTCTTACAGTGTAATAGACACCTAAATCTTGCACATCAGTGCAGCATAATAATTTGATAGTTCTGACATATATTGAAAGATTCTGACCTTTCAAAGCTCAGAGTGCATCCTCCATCAACAAAGTGCCTGGGAATTCAACATTTTTAGGATCCCACTAAAAGCAAAATATTTATTTTGTTCTGATGAAAAGTGTTGTCCTTGCCATGTCCCAAATTGGTTTTCTCATTGTGTAACTACAGAATTAGGGAGAAGTGAGAGAAAAGCCTAAAACAGCTTTTTCCAAGGATACACAATCAGTATTTAAAATTAATTTGAGAACTGTCAGGTGAAATAACAATAAAACAATAAGTTTCTCCCTCTACCTTTCATGTTACCATTTGAAAGTTAAACTATCAAAGACAAAATGATAAAATACGGAATCCTTAGTTGTTTCATTAAAAGATTTTTAGATTTCTTGTTTTGCTTGTCTGAATTAATGTTTTTTTCATAGAAAGCTATTCTCATTTAGAAAATAATAACAATAAAAAAGTTATAGGCTTCCAGAATGATTTTTTTCTTATACTAGAAATTACATTTCTAAAAAGTCCAGTTGTCATGTATATATCCCTAACAAGTTCAGAAAAAAAGTAACTTTTAGTTAAATAGAAATTATATGCTTGAAACCACTGTTTCAAGATATTTTTGTATGAATAGTGATACATATCTTGCAGGGGAAAAAAAATAAAAAGAAAAGAAACATGATTTTATAATGGCACAGCATGAGCTGGAACATTGCAACCCTGTGAATTAACCAGCAGCAATGGAAAGCCCTGCCAATATGTGCTAAACAAGAGTAACACCAGTATTAGGGTCTCTGGTTATTTCACCATCTTAGACAAAGACTTAAAGGCAATTTCTACTTATAATGTAGTTTGCATTTTTTGCTTCTTAAATCTGGTTATGCATGTATGTTAAAAGATGTTTAATCTAGAGCGCAAACCTGTCTGTGTTGCCTTTCAAAAACTGATCTATAAACTGTTGCCTTCACAGCGAGGCTACATGGTATCAGGCTGTCAGTACCTGAAATTACTACAATAAATTGTTGAGAGTAATAATCTTTCTTTTTCAAGAAAAAAAAAAAAAGACAGGTGAGTGTTAATTAAGTGTCAGGGAAGAATAACATCGGCCACACTTGAGCATTCTTCAGTCTACAATGTCTATAATTTTTGTACTTCCATCTTTACATTCTGCCTTATCAATCATCTTTGCTGCAGCTTTCTCTGTGGGATTAGTCAGGTGTCGTGCCAGCTTCTGAACACACACATCATGGGAAAACAGTCTGGTGCTATGGGAATGCCAAAAGTTATGGAAGCAAGTAAATAACTTCCTGAATTAGGAGCATATGCTGAACATTTGTAGAAAAATATACATAGAATAGTAGTGAAGCATTCATATGTTTTCTGAGCATTTACAGTCATGTACATAAAATGGTCTTTAAGAATTCTCTTTTTTTTAAACATCAGGGAGATCCTGAACTATAGAATCATCTCTTGAAAATAAGGTTTTCAGCAATAAAATTTGTCATCCACTATTAGAAAAGGTAATCAGCAAACTGATTTAAGACTATATCACAATTCTTTTTTTCAAATTTCTCAAAATATTATTAAAAGTAGATTCTTAAAATTACATTTGGTTGAACAGTCATTTTTACAGATATCTAGTGTACATTTCCAAAGAACAGTACTAAAATTGCCAATTTAGCCTAAGGGTTAAAAGTTTTTCTATTCATGTGTTGTTTTTTCCTGTTTCAGACATTAACTGACCCATATTATATTTGTGAAATTGATATTCATAGTACACATCTCAGAGGAATTCATTAGAATAGTGAAACTTCTCCAGACATACTGAGTATTCTTGAGGTGAGAATACTCATAATACAAATAATTATCTATTTAAAAATTCAAAACAGACCAAAGCATTCAGCTGAGTACTTAACTTCCAGGTAAGACAAATAAGCCAATATATAAACATATTAATAATAGCTCTACATGCACATTTTGTACCACTCAAGATTTATCAATACTTTTTTAATGATTTTTCCATCAAAATCTCTAAAAATGTTGCATGAATACTAAATATGCCAATCCCACCCCCAGTTTAAGTCATCCCCAAACTATTTATGAATCTGTGATGAATTTGTAGGAAGGCATCAAATGGAAATAATAGAAATACATGAGAAAAGTGGGATGTGGGAGGTGTAAGATAGCCATGAGATTTAAAACTGTGTCTCCTGTAGGAGAGATCACTGTGCATATCTTGCAGAGTATGCTAGCTACCAAAATAGTTTGTAAAAGGGAATCTCCTCTGCTAGGTATTTTCTGAATGTGATGCTCCATTTTCTTCTTCTCTTTTTTTTTTTCTATTTTGTTTCTTGTTTGTCTGTTTTCAGTGTTCCTCAAAATACATTTTCTAAAGAACAATTTTGGAGAAGCTTATTTTAGTGGAGGAATAAGAATTCTAAGTGAATATTTTTCTTTTTTTTTTTTTTTAGATTGGCAGACAAAAAATATATGTTTGAGCGGTAAATCCCATTTTCTATATAGCTGGGCTCCTTCAGAGACAGACAGGGAATAGAAACAGGCGGTGATTGATTTCATCAGTACCAGCTTCTCAAGAATAAAGCTTGTAACACTGACTCTTTTGTAGGTGTACAGAACATTACTACATTGCCCCATTTTTCTCAGACTAGAGATTGCCATGACCACAGCATATGAGTGCTTCACAATTGCTAATTAATTTCGTTTCACAGGACTCTTGAGATAGCATAATTTCCTTGTCCTCATTTTCTAGAAATGGAAATGAAATACACAGGAATTAGGTGCTTTGTTCAAGGTCACAGAGGAAGTTGGGACAGAACTTGGAATAGAGCCTAGCTCAAAAATTGTGCCTTAACTAATATATCACTTCCCTCCCCCTGAGGTATCTATGCAAAGGTAGTCACAACATAGTTCTTGGTGAAACAAAACTCCTCCACAAATAGCAAACAGACCTTGAAAAATTTAGTTCCAGTAGGAGTATCACTACTTCTTAAGTAAAGGAGATATTCTAGAAGTGTTTAAGAGTGTTTTGAAATTTCTACTTAAAAAAATGAAACCAAAATAGAATTATAGATTATTTATTTATTTATTACTTTAGATATAGTGCTCTATTTTTATTGTCATTTGTATCATAATGGCTTGCTTTGGTCAAAGATTTAGCCTCAATTCTGCTTTTTTCTAAAACAGTTACACTATCTTGCTTCAGAGTTTAAATGTGCCATCCAAAAGCATTATTATCCCATTGAAAATTTACAGGTAGATTTGTAGTTGGTCACTTCAAGGCCAAAAGAATTCAAAGTAAATTACCATATGAAAGGAAACTTTTATTATCTCTTCTATAAAACTGGTTGTGTTTTGTATAGTAACTAGATCCTACAGTTTCCCCCACGATCTAAAAGAGAATATTGTAATAATATTAGATTGCTTTTCAACAGCATCTAATTCCTGAAGCAATTTGATTATCAGGAAATAATTGGACTGAATGCATACATTCAAACTGAAGCTGAAGGTCCATTTGCAGTGGATAGAGGTCTGCTATGTTATATTATAACAATAATCTGGTTCCTAAACACACAATCTGAAATTTGAAATTGAAAAGTCTTGCTTTCATGTAAAAATCAAGTAAGATTAAATGACAGGAAATATTTTAACCTGTAAACTGTACTCATAGAGGCACCGTAAAGCCTGGTCAGGATAACTTCCTGTGGCTACCTACAAAACAGCATGGGAAGTGACTCTTTTGCCTTGCTCATTCAGTATTTTGTACCTTCAGAAACTACTGCAGTGGTTGATTTAGACACTTGTTACCATCCATCTAGTAAGAAAGGGTCTAAAAATTGTGTATACTGTTATCAGTCATTTGAACCTGTAAATTCCTGAGTCTACATGATAATTTTTATTAAAAACGCTCTGTTACTGTGTGTTTATCTGTCTCCAAAAAATTCCTGGCTGGTTTGTGGCATTACAGATACCTTGTGTCTTGCCTAAGGTCTTGTGAAAAGTGAAATAACTTTGGAAAAATACATTTTTACTGGAACTTTGTTTGGTAAAAGATTAGGAAGTAAAACTTCATGATTTTAACCAGTGAGTACTCATAACTGTATTTTTTAACAATTAATTACTATTACTTTATTCGAGCAAATTTTTTATATTATGTGATGTATTTGGCTCCAAATCCCTTCAAAGCCTATTAATCAAGAGCTTCTTTGCAGTGGTTTGTACAGTAAATGCTGTGTGCTGGACTCATCTTTGTTTTTTGGAGTATATTGAACGAGAGAGGGCAGCTGCTGCAGGTCAGATTTGATGGCAGATCTGTGTTGTCATAATAAGCCAGTGTACCTCTGTACCTTACAGCACTGAAGTTCAGAGGCAGCCAGCTCTAGCAGCTGCTGAGCAGACTAAATATTGATTGGAAGGGAAGAGTGAAGGAGATGGGTGACCTTCTATTCACAGCCTGAAAAAAGTGCGGTCAGAATGATGCCCTTGCTAATGCAACGCCTTCCTAGTTACCTTGCACAGTAGTGGGAGGCAGCTGCACTTCATTCCTGCCTCAGATCCTCCACTCCTGACTTCTGACATCAAGTCATTAACTTTGTTAGCCTTGCTCCTCCCTTGGTGGTTCCTAAAAGGAAAGAAAGGAATTCTTCTCAACTCAAGACTCATAAAAGTCATGAGAGTCATTTTCAAATACAGTACATTTTTTATCTGTAAGTTACCTAAAAAAAAAAAAGGAAAAAACAAAGCATAGTTGAACTGAAACTCCCTCAAGCCTGCCTTTATTTTCAGTAATTAATGGGGGAAGTATTTACCATTCAAAAGGCTTTTACTGTTTGGAATTTCTCCAGTTCAGAATCAGCTCTATCAAATTGGCCAGTGCAATTTATTATCTCCTCAGGGACATTCAGCTGTCCCAGCTAACCTTTCTCAGAATAGATCCAGCTGTGTCCTTCTGCAAAAAATCTTTCCACTCCCCTAAAAAATGCAGTCATTGCAAGAATGTCCTCAACAGAACTATTAAAGATATCCTTAGGCCCAGCTCTGCATTAATGACCTATAAGCTCATGACTTCCATTTCAGCTGTATATATTTTGATATGAGGGTTAAGAAGGATAGCACAGGTTAAAGAACAGGAGCAGGATCCCCAGGGAAACAAAAGTGCAATTATTCTGTAAATGGCAATTCAGAATTAATGGTCCAGGAAAATGACTTTGCAGAGAAGTTCAGCTCCCATGATTTCATTTGGAATTGACAGCACTCGGAAGACAGTCCATTACATGACAACAATGTCTTGCATTTTTCTTAGTATATTGAATCTATAGATCCTGAAACACTTCCGTGTCTTGTCTCAATTTTGTAAGTGCTGGAGGTGAGAGATCTGGAAACGAGACAAGGAGTTGAATCTACTTGTTTGGAGTGATGTATTCAGCTGTGGATACTAGACGGAATGGGAACAGTGGTACCCTAAATCCTTGGTATAGTATCATTTTATTCTCTCAGGTATTTCAATGATTAAGGCATTCTGCTATGACAATCAGTGATGAAAAATTAAATTAATATTTTAATTTGTCAGTGTTTTCAAGCAGTGCGTTTTGCTTCAAATTGTGTAGAAATGCTGTATGGAAATATATACAAGAGAGGAAATAACTTCATTGAAAGAATAGAAGACAAGAAGAGAAATTGATTTACCCAAGGCATAAAAATAGTCTTACTTAATAGAAATATCAGTGTAATATTTAATATAATTTTGCACATTGCATGTAGTTATCCACATTTATATGAACAACTTCAAGAAAAAAAACAAGGAGAAAAAGCCTTAAATTGCTACTTTTCTGTTTACAAAGTCAATAAAACTCTTGGGTCCAACAGATTGTTGTGTAACTAAAAAAAAAAAAAAAAAGAAAAGAAAGAGCAAGAAAAGAAAACAAACACTCCTAACTGGGCTGCTGGAGTGGAGGTGGATTTTCCAATGACAGAAGATGGAGTTAGCACTTCAGACTGTTTAAAAACACAATCAGCTGAGCAATGTGGCTCACAATGATTAATCTATTTCAGGTGTGTTTTATCAGTCAGGCTATGACCTAAATTAGGCTTGCCACTTATCAGGTCAGGTTGCTTTATGGTCATGATTTTAATCCTGTCTTGATGACTATAGTTCCTGAATGAAGATTTAGGCTTTTTTTGTTTTTAAAGAACTGAAAAGTGAACAAAGGTATGTTCAAAATCTGTTGCTGCTGTGTCTTTATTCTTCCTTGGAAGGAGAGTATTTTTTCTTGGGTGTTTATTTTTCAGAGTGTTCATTTTCAGTGATCTCTCCATAAATTTATGCACACTGTAGGTAGCTGCTTTACTAGAAAAGATGAAAAGGCTCATGCTAGAGCAGTTTATCCCCCTTACCATTCAAGTCTAAGGTAGGCAATTGGATGTTGGCCTATTCTGACTACAATTTTACCAAAACACCAATAAATGGTTTTGGAAATAGTTTCTCTGGTCAGGGGGTAGATGTCTTTCTGAATGGTGAATTGCTTTGCTAAATCTTTGCATTAATTTTGGTAGCTACATAGATCCTTGTGTATAAATTTTTCTTTAAAGCTTGTAAGTTTGGTTTGGATTTAAAAATAAATTTCAGCTTAGAGAGAGGGAAAAAGGGTATCAAAGGGAAATACTGATAACTTCTTATGGGTTTCCATGTTCATTTGTGGTCTTCATGATTCATCATTTTAATCATTTTGTCTTAAAAATGTTTACTTTGCTGTTACCAGCATGTGTAATGAAAAGCTCTCAGTGGAACAGCTTTGAGAAGATGAGGTCTCTAAAGCTGGTCCATGCTTTCTGTTCTGTTTGTTTAACAGTTGGCATAATAGTGAACCTTAATGATTGCAAAGATGGTATCATGCTCCTAACTAGAATTTCTATGTGCTTTACCAAATAAATCATTAATTTTTTTGTCTTCTAGCATCACAGACCACATTTATGTAAATGTAAATAAGCTGCATGTACATTTACATCTGTTGTTTGATCTGGATGACTGTTTCTATGAATTAGCTCAGTATCATGTCTGGGCATTACTCATAACTATCTAAGTATACAGCAGGCACAGAGGCATGATTTGGCTGAAGAAAAAGAGAACTCTTAAAACACGTGTGGTGTGATAAAATACTTGGAAATCTCATTCTGGTAGTGTCTTATAAAAGAATAAGAATTTAAAAAACAAAACACCAAAACCCAAAAAACAACCCTATAAAACAAAAATTGAAAAACACCCTTCTCTTACACTGGTGCCTTAAATGATGATTTTAGTATTTATATTGCAGCTAAGTTTGGGCAAAGGTTTACCTAATTGTACTTTAGATAAGACTGTGAAGCATCCATAACATGCATGTTACAGAGCAAACAGTTTCATTTCTGGAGTTCTCAACACACACATACATGCCCCAACTCACAGACACATATATAAAATCTGCAAGGCATGAAAGTAGGCTGATACTGGAAGAGTTTTCTTGCAGAGACATAATATGGAGATCGTGAGATCATGTTAAACTTGCTTCTAAGTTTGCATTTTCCAGTCCAGACTTTAAATTTCTTTATCACTTCACCTTTGCCTTGAATTTCCTGGGTTTCTGTGGTTTTGTTAGATGATTAAGTGTTTTTCAAAAATAAGATAGCTTGAGAATATTTCGGGCCTGATCTTAAGTGGCATTGAGTGCTCACAATTCAACCTGTTGTTTTTAAGGACTCCAAGGCCTCATCAGCCCTTATATTAAGTAGTTCACAGGTTCTGACTAACTTGTAAGAACTCATAAGCTTCCAGGTATATGTAGCTGAGTAACTACATGAGCAGTAAGGAAACCAGAGAGTTACAGGGAAAGAGGGGCTGCAGCATTGAAAATACTCTTTAACAATGCTGCCATCTATTTGGTAAGGTTATGAGATGGCTTTATCTAGACAGCACTTCAAATGTACTTTAGTTATAAGTATAGGAACCTCTGTTACCCTAAAGCAGCTCAGACTGGGAAGACAAAAAAGAGTGAAATCATTTCACCTAATGTTAAAATCCCCAAAAATCTGTGGTAAGCTCCCTATGAATTGGCATCTGTGCCCCATGCTGCCAGAAGGCACTTCCACTACAGATTCTGATAAATCTCATGCAAACTGCAGTTACCATTATTCCTTCTCTCCAGAAGCTACAAATTATGTGCCAGTTATGTTGTAAAATGTAGAAACTACATTTTACAAGTTTATATTTCAGAAATAAACTGTATGATAGAAGGGAGGATAAAAGACTCGAGTATAAACCCCATTCTTTTGTTTAATAATAAAAAAATCCTCTAAAAATATTGGGAAAAAAAAGCTAAAATTCTGTGAATATGAATACAAGTTGAAATAAAAAGTAATGCAAGATTAGATAAAAAGTTTAATTAGCCTAACATTAGACATTTGAAACTCTGTTTGAATATAGTACTAATTTTACAGTATTGAAAAAAGTAGACTGTGTTCACTTGCTCATTGTTTCTTTAATTATAACACTTTCAAATATTAACTGTTGAGGATGGAATTTTTAGTGAACAATAACTCATGAGAATGTCACATCTGACTTATGAAATGATCACATGCAAAATATATTTTTATAATAAAAATATTTCAAGGGATAGTGAAATATTCCAACTTCTACAATATTAAACCACAACCTCATTACTAAAATAAGACCTAAAGAAAATAATATACTTTGAAGGTCTAAAGGATTTTGATCTTAATTGCATTGTGCTGGAAAATTATTGCCTGGGAAAACTATGATGAGCCCAAATACATAAATGTATACCTGCAAAAGTAGCTTTTTCTAGGAGCTATCATAAAAAAAACTTTATTCTTCTTGAAATATAGAACATTTGTTTATTTTTCTAGCAACATTTATATCAACTTTCCTTTCAGATGCATCCTTACTGCCTAGTTAACCTACTTCTTTTTTTGAATGGAATACAATTCCCACGATTTTAAAGTTTGGCTTTAGATATTCAAAGCAATCTCTGCCTGTATATTCCTGTGTTCTTTAATTCTTTCAGTTTTGCTGAGTTACCTTCACCTTTTCATTTCCCCTTTGAAATCAAACATATTAATTACTAATTTATTTTAATTTATTATTTGATTTAAATAATTTCACATGGGAATTAAATCATGATAACTTGAACCAGGTTTACTTTCTGTCACAAATTCTTTATCAAAGTCCTTGTTACTTGGGAAAACTAAGGACTGAAATGAATGGGTGAAGCAGATGGGGTTCCAGTTTCTGTGTGTTTCTGTCACCTTGTGGTCAGGACAGTCTCAGTAAAACGGAGAAAGGGGGATAGCATTGAATTGATACATCACTTAATAGCACTCTAATTAAAACATGAACTAATGTAGAAGGTGGATAGGGTTGCCTCTTCCAGCTATATTTTTGGACACAAGTGGCTGCAACTGTTGCACAGCATGTGGAGATCCGTGGGAGCTGGTGGAAATTAATCCCTTTTAATATTCCTCTGGCCATGGTACTGCACACACAGAAATGTTATGAAGGGTGAAACATGAGGAAGACCTCATGCCAAAAAGGGAGATGCCAGGTGACTATAGGTACCTCTAATACACATTGGCCTCCAGAACTTGGAGCCAATGCATTGAGGTGTTTTGTTTTTGGTTTTTTTTTTATTTATTTTCTAGATTCTACTTAAATGTCATTTTAGAAACAAAAAAACCTTGAAGAAACAGCTCACTCATTGGATATGTATTTATTTCCAGCCCTTGGATGGGTTTAAACATGAATTTTATCAGTTATATTATAACTGATGACATTATAGCTGATTGCTGTTGTTCTAGTTGGTGAAATCAAATTGTCTGAGATGTTTTATATGGCTTCCTTTTCTGAGAGACTCAGTGTGAGCCAACAATTTATTTATGTAGAAATTAAAAGAGGACACAAGCACACTTATGTAGGCATGACAACAGTGGTTTTACACTACTGTGGAGTAATAATCTTATCTATTTTTCTGAGGAGGAGTGTATAAACAGAGTTTAATGAACTCCAGAGAACTAAGGGTGCTGTAATGTACACTGCAGACCTGTGGGCTATTTCTGTAGAAGAGAATGCTGCACAAGGATAGCAACCCCTGAACAGCACAGTATGTGGAAGAAAATTGAGAAAGAGTGTTCTTGGTGGTTTGTACAACAGTAGAGCAGTCCAGAAGCAGTCTGAGGAGATTTGTTATACCTTTTTAAAGCAGAAACTGACATACTAACATATCATGTGAGGAAGAATATTAAAGAATAAGAGCTTGGTAACTAGTGTATGCAATACTCTTAGCTATCCACCTCCTATAGACTGCATTTCACTTTCTCTCACTGTACATCTGCCTTTTCTATTTTTATCCTATTTTATGATGTACGTCATTGCTCTTTTCTGTGATGTCAACAGACTTTGTTAGTTGTGTAAACAACAGTGGCCTCTTACAAGGCTGTCCTTGTGAGTCATAAGCACCTAGGGCATTTGGGATTTTAGTGACATCCTTCATTCTGTATGTGGGTATCAAACACTCTTTGAGGCATCAGTACCATTATCAAGAGAGGGATTATGAAAATTTGGGGCCAGGAAGAGGATCATAAAGAGAAAACAGCACTCTGAGCTGGTGATGCATATATCCAGCTGCCTACCTGGAGGAAAGATAATATTGCTTTTAGAAAAAAGGGAATTCCAAGCCAGCAGGGGGGAAAAAAATAAAAATCCATGATAAGTATTCAGGTATAAAGCTATCATAATAGGTGCTTCTCCTAGTGACCACTAAAGCCTATGAATGCTTTTTATTCCAGTTATGTCTCAAAAAATGGCTATGAACACTTTCAAGGGTTCCAACTGGGAGAACACACAGATTTATGACAATTTTTTATGTACAAAACAAATCTGTATTTCCTACTATGAAGACATTTTGAACTGACAGATTCCTATGCTGTGAAGAAACAGCTAGATCATGGTTCAAGTATCCCAGAGACTGCAATGCTATTGTGCTTTTTGTTGTTACTTTTAAGTCAAAAATTCAATGTAGCAAACACAGTATCAGAAAAAAGTATACAAGAGACTTCTTAACCAATAAATATTAAAAGTCTAAAATCAGCCAAAAAGTTGTTTGAATTCAACTTGAAAGAAAGAGAACTGTATTTTGTAAATAGCTATATATATATATTATTTGTAAAATAAATTTCAACATACTAACTTGAGAACTACCCACATTTGAACGTGTACTACAAAGGTACAGCTAAATAATAATTTTGTGTTGTAATAAATGTGCTTAAAATTCACTGACTTTAAGAACTTCAGACTTTAAGAGATATTATATGGATTTTGCAACTTGTAATATATGCAATACCTATTAATGCTTGTTTTACAAATAGAAAAGCAGAGACACATGAATCTTGGCTTCCAGTATCAATTGTGTTATCACTTTGAAAATTAAGTATTATAATTTCAGACTAGAGAGCTGCCTCTTCAAAGAATTACGTTTTCACATAAGTTCGAGAAAGCAGCTGAGAATGTGTGCTTTTCTCCCGTGTTAATATTTAAACTGCAATCATCCTATATTATTTTTTTCGTTTTCCATGTAAAAGGATTATCAAATTTATTTTCTTACTGTAACTGCAGCAAATATGCATAGAAAAAAAATGTGATTCATTTCCATGTTACATTCAGGACCTAATAAAATTCAGTACTTTTTACTAGTTTCGTTGCCGGTTCTTGTGATTTTTTTATCTCATGACAGATAATTTTCCTGAAAGCTTCAGATCCTAGATTCATGCAAGTTTTTCAGCATTTTAGGTTTTATTGGAAATACCCAACAGTTTGGTGAATACCACGATCCCTTTCAGTATCAACACTAAATTGCAATATCAAGGAACCTTTATTTTTAAACCAGACTTTTTTCACTGATAAGGGAAAGATGTCCTTTTTTGCTTCCAAAAAGTACTATAGTTGCAAATTAATCCTTTTTTTTTTTGCATGAGTGATGTAAAATCTTTGCCACAATTCTGACAAAGAGCCCACTCTTTGCTGCATCTCAGTTTAGCTCATTATAAATAGATATTTAAATGTTTCAGCTAGAAGAACTCAAAATTTCATTTTACAAACATTTTATAATTATTTTTCTTCTTTGTAAGTGCATCTCAGTACACCTTTGGTTGCTTTTGCTGACTTCTCTTATCAGGAAAAAAAAAATATTAAGTTAATGAGTAATGTTCTGGTTCCTTATATTTGGTGAAAATTTCCCTTCTTGGATATTAATATTCCAAGCATGAATTGCATTTTATGAGGCAAACACAATCTAAGAATTATGCTGTTGATTGTACACACAAAAACAAATCAACCATAATTGAATGTCATGTTAAGTTTCCTTGAAATGTCAGTGGAGTATCACAAATGTATTTTAAAATACTTTGAAAACAAAAACTACCTTATATGCTGACGTTTAAATTATGTTACCAATAGGCAGATCTTTATCTTCATTTTAGTATACTTCCCAAGTAGTTCATGGAACTTGCTTTGAAGCTGCTAATTGAAAAACAGATTGCAGATTTCAATCCAAAACGCAGCAATGTTCATTCCTAGAAGTTTGCTTATCGTATAATTCTTTGGTTTGACCTTCTGTAATAATGTTGGTTTTTGCACTCTATTCTGCATTAAAATATGCATTCCCAGGACTAACTATATCTGTACTAGAGAGGCAAGGGAGCAGTGGTGGAGGTTCTTGGCTACTACTGAGATTCCTCGTCAGCCACTGCAGGAAAGGCTGACTATTATGAAATGTGAAGTTTGCATCAGACACATATTTGGAGCTTGCTTCCCTTCAGTGTGGACAGTCTTACCCTTCCTTTCCTCAAATTTTAGACAAAGAGAAATCTACAGCACTTCCTAAAACTGAACTCTGTGATGCCGTTCGGCGTGACCAAAGGGAAAAAGATCCCCTTGAACTGTCTCTTACTTCTCGTACTTCAAAAGGAGAAAAAGAGGCTGAACTCTGTGTCCTAAACCAGATATTTTTATCAGGGTCTTTTTGACAGTTTATGAACTTTCACTCCGCAAGCAGCAACACGAATGTAACTTTATATATATTTATATATGGCAAGTAATGGTTTTCAGTGTATAAATAAACAGTGAAAAAAGTCAGATTTGTTTTGGTTTGAATTTTTAATCTCATGCAAAAACTACAAAGCTCAGACAAGAGCTATTTCTGTTTATTTATTTATTTCATTTTTTCCTCTGGATTTCTAACACATTGAACTGTCTATTATTCATGTTTCTATCCACACAGCTTATGGTAATAATGATAGTGGCAATGGAGGGCATCATTAGGGAGAGAACTGTGAAATTGATGATATGTGTAAGCAAGTGCTGAAATTAAGTGGTGGGAAAGAATTTTTGACTATGTAACTTGATTTTTTAAAGATATTTTTAATTTTTTTTATGAGTCTCTGTGTAGAGCATATGTCTTTGTAATTTATGTAAAAGCAGCCAGTGTCAATACTATATTATTTGGTTGGAATTCACAGCCAAGGCACATGTTTCACTGACTGCAATATACTTGTTGCTACTTGTCACACTTCTATTTTGTTCACTTTCAGATAACAAAACATAGAGAAAAACTGGGAGAGGTGTGAATTGATGAACTAAAGCATTGCAACCAGACAGCATAGGAGCTGGTTTTCATTCAGCAAAACCTGGACTCTTCTAACAGTCACATTTAAGGCTAAACTGTTAGTCTATCTTGGTTGGTTTCAGATTTATTTTGTTTTATATGGTTGACTAAAGCAAATCTGGATATAGCAAGTTCACTGGTTTATAGGACACAAAACCTGTATTTTGGAAGGAAATTCCTAATTACAGTTATGCATCCAGAGTCTACACTCATTGAATTTTTGCATCTCTTCAGCAGAGTACATGACAGGCATCCAACCTTGAGCACTTTTCAAATAAGTAATTTGTCATATTTAAACATATACAAGCTTTCTGTTCATGACAAAATATGCCACTATTGGGCTTGAGAACTGTTCATACCATTTGCATTTTTACAGATCCTGTGTCCATAAGTTGAAAGTGTTTGACTACACTGATGGAGCTTCAGTAGAAAAGTCCAATTCAGACATTTCAATCTAATTACTAGTATTTTTTTTCCCAATTCTTTTGTAAACACACTTGCACCCTATTTGCACAAAAAAAAGGTGCAAAAGACGTGAGAGGAAAGAGGGCCAGAAGTCGTCTTTGAAATTTATGTATGAAATTGTTCTGCACTTGAAGAGCTGCCCTGTGAGAGCCTGCCTACTAACTGTACTGATTTAAAGGAGAACATCCTTCCTCTTCTCTTGGTCTGGCTCAGTTCCTAGGTGTTGTCCAGCTCCAAGTGACCTGAAAGAGCATGATTTTGGGACAGACTTTCAAACCTGCCCTGTGATCTCTGCTCTCCTGAGTTCTGCTAGTGACATTACAAATCACATTCCTTGCATAAAACATAAATCAGAGCATTTTACAAAATCTGGATGAAAAACATTGATTGTACATTGGTTTAATATGTAGTAATATCTTTAGAAGCGTTTCTTTGCTTTTGCAATTCTTAAGTATTTTGTTAGCAATGCACATATCTCCAAGGCACTTGTGGAAAGATGACTGGAGTTAAACTAGAGAAAACTGGGAACTTATACTGGGATTGTGACAGAACGGTATGGAAATTATAGGGTTGAAATGCAGTTGCTACTTCCTGATGGAATGCAGTCAGCATGCCTGAAACTTACTCCATGATGACTCTCCCCACACACAATATGCAACCTTAAGCACCTGCTAGGGAGGATGAAATGGAGGGTGGGGCAGAGTGGAGACACCCCTGGCCAGGCTCTGTTGGAATCTTTGCATGGAGGCGAACTTATGGTAACTTGCAGCTGATAAACCTGTTAACCAAGCTGAACAGCCCTCCGATCCAGCAGGGCCGTTCAGTGAAGGGTAACAGGACACCAACAGACTGGTCAGGCACAAGGGTCTCAGCACTCCTGGGGCACTGGCAAATCATACACAAAGGGTTTGAGGAAACCTCCCCTTCTCACGTGACAGCTCTGAAAGAAGACATTTTTTGAAGCCCATTAACTAAGTGGGCAGCATCTGTCTCCAATGTTTTCAAAAGTAGCTCTGTCTAGCCACTTACTAACCAGACAGTGTAGAGAATCACTTTGGGAGGACTACTGCATCAGGGATGTGAAATTTAGGAATAAATAATATGCTTCTGTCAAGCAGACTATCAGCTGAATGCATATATTCACAACTAACACTTTGGGCCAGTACTTACATTGCATTGTATTATATTGCATTATTGAGTATTTTGATATTTGTTTCACACTGTGCTTACAATTTTGTATTGAGACCCTGCCTGCATTGTAAACATCATCAGCACAAAAGCCATAGTGTTGTCAGCTTCTGTCAGAAGGGAATGAGTGGAGTTTTTTCATGCATCTGCATGCATACTGTTAAGAAGCAGCTTGTTTTACACTGTGTAATACATGCCTTCTATGTTGCCACTAAAAAATAATGAAAAATGCATTTGGTATCAAAGAGTGAAATACAAAAATACAGCCATTAGGAACACCTGATAAAATTAATAAAAAACTTCAGAACTGATGTTGTGAAATGAGCTTTGGGGAAGAAGTCACTCTGTTAAGAACCTACAGTCGCTCTGTTAAGAACCTATGCAGGTATAAAAGATTATTAGTATAGAATCTATTAAGTTAAAGTTCTTAAAAGTAAAAAAAAAAAAAAAAAACAACAAACCAACCCACTGTTAAAAGATATATTCTTGTAAAAACAGTTTGCTTATATTTTCAAGTGAAATAGGGAAAGAAATGTGCAGGTCAAACCCCTTTATCTCCTGTAAAACAATGAGATGCAATGCAATGATAATTTTTTGCCACCAGAGAGCTCTTATTATATTGTACTAACAACTCTACTCAAATATTTATTCATGGACCCCATAATTAATTCTCATGAAGTGAAAATACCTTCATATTTATATTCTCTCCTTTGCTTTGTTCCCTGCTCTACTGGCAATTCCCACAGGGTTATTTCCTGTCATCAAACTGCACTAAGGAAAAAAAAAAGGTCTGCATAACTGACTGCATAGCCAGAAATAACACTGCTAAAAATCACAAAAATTAATTGCTCACAGAAACTAGTTTACCTTTGTATTTTTTGCTTCATAGTTTAAAATCCCTATGAATAATATATTGTCAAAAAGTTCAAAACTGTGAAAACTGCAGTATATGTAAAATATGTGTTTTCTGGGAAGAAAAGGCAGTTAAATTAGAAAGAACTGTTGAAGAAAGAGGTTGCTGAACAAAAGCAGAAAAAGTATTTTTTTTTCAGGATTTGGAGTTTGACTCCATACCAGGCAGTATTAGTGATGCGGAGTTAAACTGTTCATGGACAAGATGCTGTTTCATCTAGGGTCTCATATATGACCTTAACAGATCACAAGGCTGGACAACTAAATTTTTTTTTAGCAGCTTACACCTTTAAAAAATAAACCATACTGTGTATGTATTTGTTCTAACAGTTGTGATATTCACATTCCTGCTTTAAGTTTCTGGAACCATGACATACTATTTCCTGTCTGGTATGCATGATGAAATTATTTTTTGGTGTTTGAAGTTCAGTGGGCTTTATAGGCAACCCTCTGATAGATCAACATTAACCTTTTCTTCTGCTGTTAACATTCAGACTCGTACTTACTTCATATTTCACTATCAGCCTGCATGGTTTCTATACTCGATTCTACTTCATCTTTCACATTGTCTATATCATATACAGACTGGGTATTTAAAAGTACAAAATGGGAAAAGTTGCACTTTACAGCTGGTTTTGCACAGGTGCAGATTTTAGTCAAGGTAAAGGGGTAGTAAATCAAGCATCTTAGGAGAGGCTTTTTAATCTTCACAACTAACAATTGTTAAAGTATTTTCACCTATGTAATTTGTTAAATTTTTATTTAATTTATTAAAAAGATTATAAAATTCAGTAATATTTTCCTTTGTTAACCTATTCCTCTGTCCAAATTTATTTGTGCACTCCCATATCCTGTGTAATACTGGATAGATTCATCACATTTTCAAACTGCTCCAGACCCCTAGTGATTAATCTGAATTTTGGGGACCAAATTTTATAGGTTTCAAATGCCAAAGTTACTGCCAAAGCCAAATTAATCAGCCACAGATGCATATTCCAGTGTTAATGCGGCTGGCACATTTTCTGCCAATTATGCTGCAAAGGTATTCTATCTATTTTATCAGTTAGCTGATCTAAGGAAAAAAAATCATAAATAGCTAACCTGAGTTCTCTTCCTACAGTAAATCTATGATGAATAAACTTTTCTGACAACTTGAGTATTTTTAGTAAAAGCAATTAATAAGACAAATTTTGACAGACAGAGTGTGCTCCACAAAATGAAATACTTGCTATCAAATCTTTACCTAAGGAAGGAGTGAGATTTTTCAAAAGTGCCTTTCTTCCTCATGGAAGCCCCCTTCCCAGAGCTTCCCTACTTTTGAAACCCTCAATTCCAATCAGTACCTCAAGTATTAGCCTTAAGTCTTCTAAGGTGACCCATACCCTGGGCTTAACCAGACACCTGACAGTTGTGAACTCCATTCCTCACGTCCCTAACCAAGATCTTGAAACTAGTGGTGGCATTTGCCTGGTTGCAGTAAATGCTGAGACATGAGGTAAGCTTCCAATGAACCAATGAAGAGACACAGAAAGGTATATGGAGCCTAAACAATTAATTCAGGCCTCCACATTTACCTTTTAGAGAACAAGATAGGTGACATAATCCTGCCCTGTCTCCCACTCTTGTGGACCCTCCTCTCACACTTCCCTCCCACGGATTTCGTCTCTTCCCATATTGTATGTGTACAGGGAGGGGTGATATAGAGGATAAATACACACCACGTGGCTGGATGGAGTTTTCCCACATCCCAAAATCTTGTCTCTATGTGGGTTGTGACATCCCTCAGAGCTGACAGTGTGTTTCCTAGGCTGAAGAAACTACTGTAGCAATATTGATTGCCATTTCTTTGAAGTCTGCATTAATTGTAGAATAAGCTAGCTAAACTCTCAGGGAGGCTGGATTTGCTTTTTATATTCCTGAACAAACTCCATGAATCATGTGGACATCTGCTGCAGTTATTTAAGAAACAGGTAGTATCTACTTTTTCTCTCTTTTCCTTAATTCTAATGTCTAGCAGGATTTTGCACATGGGACTTGCAGTAACCCACTCACAGATTACTTGGCTCTTAAGGTGATTTGTTAGTTGCATTCATCCTCTTTGAATTGAGATGTGCTGCTTGGCTTCTACATTTTCACTTCTGCTACTAGGAGGAGTTTGGTATAACTCTCTGAATGTACAGAATTACATACCAGATCTCAAAAACACTCAGTGATGGTGTTGTATAAGGTGATGTTTCGTCTCAGGGATGATGGCTAGAAGTCATCCTCATAGTGGCAGCATTTTTGGTACTCTGTAAAGCATATTTGCTCTTAGCAAATAAGAAAAAATATTTAATATGAGACATTTCTTCTTTATCTCTCTTCCAATCATCCCCATCGACACCATGTTTACTATATGAGAGAGAACTTTAGTGCAATATTTCCATCATGCGTGTTTGATTTTGAGTTGCTTGGCTCCATAGAACAATACGGGTCAGGCAGGGCATGCCGAGCCATCAGTGATTTCATTGTCTTGGTGAGGGCTTAACTGCTTGGGTATCCAAAGAAATGACATGCTGTCTAGTAGGTCTAGCACTGACAAATTCAAGGCTGTCATCTTTCACCAGGTCTACTTATGTGGTTGGTATTCTCCAGAAAATCCTCCACCTCCCCCAAACCAGGATCAGAAATCATGGCATTTCAAGCTATGGCTAAATCAAGATCACACCTTCAGCCAAGCTTTTGATTTCATTTGCAGTTCAGTTCTTCTTCACTTTCAGTTGGAGATGTGATTGGAGAAACAGCTCAGCACAGGCTGCAGCTGCCAAAATACTGGGCTGCTTTGGGGTACATGGAGGTCTGCAGCACAGGTGATAGTGCAGCAGCTGTGCTACAAGCAATTCTCACACCGATTTAAAGCCATGAGTGAGCTACAGTCACACTTCAGGCTGCAGTCTTACAACCAGTATTTATACATCATCAATGCAACAAAAAGTAATCTGAGGACGGGTTGCAAATAGCAAAATTACCATCAATTTAAAGCTTGATATTTAATTGCAATGAATCAAGCAAATTCCTCTCTAGTTCAAAAGAGTGTGAAAGATGAAAAAAAATTGGAACAGATGTGATGAATTCTGAGTAGGACTTCATAGTCTAGATAAAAATTATAACTTTCCATTCAGATAATTTTTTTATTCATAATGTGGTTTCTGTTCCGGATCACTTTTCACAGTAAGTAAATTGACGATGTGCATATTCAACTGATAGTATATTTCTGCAAATAAAAGATGAAAATCTGATTGATTTTATAATAATTAAATGTAATTATTCCTCTAGTAAGGTCCTAAATTAAGTGGGAATGTCTATTGTACTTAATGCATTATACATGGAAATCTTTAATATTTCTTAATTTCAAAAGTATTACTTCAAGTGGAAGAAAAAAAATTACACAAAGCATTTTTGTTGGCAGTCTGATTCTTGGATCCATTTTCATCTGTTCAGTCAAAGTTTGGACTCAGTGATCTCAGAGGTCTTTTCCAACCTGATTGATCCTGTGATTCTGTATCAGAGATGAATTAAAGAAATAACTTTGACAGATTGTATGGATGCAGACATTTGGTTTAGAGTTTTTTTCAGACTAATGCTGAATTAATTGGAGAAATCCTGAGGAAAAAGATTCCTATTGTTCAGTTTAATTCATATCAGTGACATGTATTTAATAAATTCACCTCTCAAGAAAAGAGCAGTTACTAAAGTAGTTGAAAGAGAATAAAATATTTTAAAAAGTATTCTAGTTTTGCTTTAGAGAGTTCTCTACTCTGACACCAGTGTAGAAACCTGGGAACACTTTTATATCACTGCTATTTTCACATACAAATTGATATACAGGAGAATCAAAGAAGTAGCTTTTTCATAAAGAATTTTTCAGAGTTATTGAAATCACTTTTGCAAAACTGAGAGAGGGAGGTCTCAAAATGTTTTGGAGATAAACCAGTTGTCTTCACATGATTCAGCAAATAACCTGATGTTTTCCTCATCCCACTCCAGTGGAATCCACTGGCTCTGTGCTACTGACCTACAAAGGACACCAGCCACTGATGGTTAATTTCATCTGGATTTGGAAAACACTGCCCAGGGTCACAGGGTTATGTCAGCTCTGTGTTACTGCTCCTGTGAGGTAGCTGTTAGGATGGTCTGCAGCTTAGTGTCACGTTTGTCAAGCAGATCAGGATCAGCGTTGTGCCATCAGTGACTGAAATGCCCTCAATAGGCCCTCTGCTGTGGACAGGCAGCAGGGAGCCTGCTGGAGGGAAGCCCTGGTACACAGAAGTCTGTTTTTGGGGAAGCCTTGGCAATCTGTTTTGTTTCCTCTCTCTTACTCCTTGCTTCTGTATGGTTGACATTTTGATGTGATAAATCTGTCACCATTTCTAAATCCCCAATTCATTTTAATGTAGTATTTTATTAATGTCCTGAATGGTTGATCAGGTGTAGAGCTCTGTTTTAGCTTCAAAATGAGTTCCAAGCAGCAGCTCAAATACACAGGTCTCAGTTTCTTATTGTGTGTAATGGCACATAGCTATAAAAACAATTCACAAATACATGCAACGGAAGTATATTTTCTAAGTATGTGAAGAACATAAAAAATGCAAAAGAGCAGTATTTTTGAGGTCTTATTAACTCACACAAATGTGGGCATCCAATGAAACAGAAAGAGAAGGAACTTCAGATTGTCATATTTGTTATAATCTGTATAGTCATTCAGAAAAAGTGAATAAACTTCTTTAAAACAGTTATTGTGAAATGCCATTATGTCATTTTTCATGTCAGTCTGTTGACAGAAGATTAATTCCAAACCTACAAAATCCCAGATTGTAAATACAGTCTCTGAGGCTTTTTTAAGTAAAAGAGCATCTGTAAACTGGGTTGCTACAGAATTAATTTTACCCTTTAGAAATCAGATTTTTAATTCCATATTTCAAGATAATAATCTTCAACATAGAAACTGCAGAGAAATAAAATTATTTTCAAATGTGGATTGAATGAAAAAAAATTCCCTTCAAAATTAAGTATACTTAGAATGTGGAGAAAAACTGTGATGGCAATCAGTGTGAATATAAGGAAGCAGCAAAATTAAACCCACTAAGAAGTTTCCCAAAACATGATGTAGTTGTTAGACAGCTAAGATAAAAGAAGAAAGATATTAAATGTTTTTTCCAAGTTCTTTTTAATGGTGAGTAGGTCTGCCCAGTGCAAATTTGTTTCTTAATCAGAAATACTTAACTATCACATCTGTCATACAGTCTTCTTTAAGTAAGGTTGTTTTGGTTTCAAATGGTAAAACTTAAGTTTTGACTTCTGCAAAGTATTCATATCCCTCACATGTATGTTTTCTTAATTCACTGCATTACTTTCTTTTGCAGTGCTGCATTCTTGCCTAGCCTCACAAAGCAGAAGAACATTTAATTAAGTGAAAAATGTCATGGTGTTAAAATCAGGTTCCATAGAGACTTTAAGGAATAGGGAAGCTACATAACTCTATTATATTCTCTATTCCTTTTTATTTTATCAAGTAAGTTTTTATTTGGGTATGAATCACTATTACTGAGGGCAGAAATGAATGAGGGCTGAGAAATGAATGATAAACTATAATGGGTTTTTTTGTTGTTGTTTTTGTTTGATCTAATCTAATCTGAATTAGATTAGAATTTAGATGTAGTGATTTTTCTGGCTATAGGAAGCAAAAATGTGCAATTAACTGCATGTGAGTTATACCAGTTGGAGAACCACAATATAAAACTGATAGCCAAATTAAAATGCATCTGAAAAAAAAGAGACAACAAATAACTGTACACTACATAAATACCTATTGCATATGGATAAATGCGGGGGTATATATATATACTTATTCTGATTTGTAAGTCCCAAATGACATTTGCAATTTTTGTAAGTTTTTAGTATATAGTTAGTCATCAGTGTCATTATATCCCCTGACTTAACAAAAAAAGTCATCAATCTATATAGTCACTTATTTTATAGATGTAGACAAAATCTGTTTACTGATTTAAAAAAAAAATTCTAAACCAAACTAATATTAAGTAATTTTGATCACTTTTGTTTGTTTTCATCAATATGCACAAAACACTTAAACAACCATTCACAAAGATTTCATGAGGTAAAACATTTAAGACCTAATTATCTGATTTTATTCCTAATTCCTTGTGTGTGAGAAACATTAAAAAAATCCCTTTTAATAGAGCTAGAGGATCCTGTCCAGAATACTCTAGTTATCTCTCTCTCCCTCTGTTAAAATCTATAAAATAGCAACTTTACAGACAGCTTGTTAGTAGGTAAATAAATTCAGGCTTCCAGTCCTTCTCTTTGTTTCTCAAATGAATGTCAGCAACCACTATGTAAAATCAGCAGCATATGAGTTAAACAGCAGTAGCATATGGGTGAATTTCACACAGTCTTTACAAAATTAATATGGATGGTGTAGGGGGAAGGAGAGGGAAGCATGAGAAGTGATAGTGTATTGTATGTATAAAACGTTGGAGTTGAAAAATATTAGCTGTTTCATAGGAATAGAAAGTGTAGAAAATAGGAAAAGATTAAGGCCTAAGTGAAATGATCTGAATAGTGGCATTTACCTACTTTGGCAGACAGGAGAGAGAAATTTTCTGGTTTACTACTATTTTTTACTTTTATCCGTATTAGGAATAAAATCATGAAAAAGTTAAATTCAAGCTCTCCTTCAATTGCCATATAAGAAAGACATAATAGACAATTGTTGGGTTTTAAATATTTTTAACAACTGCTAAAAGAATGAAAATTAACCTTATTTGGTTACCATGTATCTAGCAAAGTCTTTTGCTATGTGAAAAGAAATGATGATTTGCTGTTGATAATAATATCAGCTGTCACTCAACTAGTTTGGACAGCATAACACACACACCAGAAGACAGAATTTTGCTTTATTATTATGTTTGAATACTTTATGCCTAAGCACATGAGTTAAACATGACTAGCTCAGTCATCATGCTTGTTAGGCAATATACAATATACTAAGTACTCCAAATATTGGCATGGAAGTATTTTGCATTTCTGTTAAATATAGCTAATCACTAATTAGAATTTAAATGTTTCAAAAGCACATGCCAGAAATATGAAGTATAATTCATGCTTTCATGTGTTTTGAAATAAAAGCAGAAAGAAAAATTAGAAATCCAGGGAAACAAAAATCTCAACAATTGAAGTTTTCTGCAGAGGTGTAAAATGTAAAAGCCCTGTGCAAAACCCAGTACCTTGGGGACTAAAATTAGTTTTTACAGTGTCTGTGGTTATTATGCGGATTCCTTAACCAAATGTATACTGTACAAATTTTAGTTTGTGCATTTGACTTGGGAAATCTATGTAGGAAGCAGTATTGGCAGAATCAGACTGACAATACATTTCATCCGTTGCAATGTTGTGAGGAATCATATGGTTTATTCATTCTGTTTGGTATTGGGGAACTGCTACACCTATCTGTCAGAAAGAGAATTCTGTTCTGAATGTGAGGTTTGGCCTCTTCACTTCTGAATTGCATATCTACATTTTGCTGCAAAGTCAATAGGAAGTGACATGAAAAAGTATTGCACCTGTCACAGGGCTCATAATGGAATATCATTAAATGCAGTTTTTCATTCAGTCAAACAGAGATCTTATGAATAAATGTATGGCTGTCACACACAGTGAACTGGATTTTTGCATTTAAACAACAATATTGTTATTAATGAGGAATTATATAGACATGACAGGAGTCAGGTCCTTTTAAAAGAATGTGCACCTTAGTTGTAGAGGCTGCCTTCTTCCTCATATTAGGTGGAATCAGAAAGAAGAAAAAAATTTTAAAAAGTAGAAATTCTTAATATGAGTAAAAAGGTTGGAGTGGCACAAATATTTTGGGAAATCGCATATATTTTGGAGAGCTTCAAAATATATGACTAGGTTCTAGGGCCACGAAATTTTAAAGATTTCTGTATATAGGCGTTAATTAGTCTTATTTCCTCATAGTAACTGAGGTAGGAGTCACAACGCTCTTATGACACTTTCATGTCTCTTTGCTTCAGTTGTCACATGCTGCTATAGAGGTAAAGCCGTAAATCCAGGATTCCTCTCAAGGTTGAAACTGTGGATAAGATAACGTGCTTACACTATTCATTGCAAGATGCCAATTATCAGCACTGCTTCGAGAGCTTGCTTATTTATTTTGTAAAGAAGAAATGGACAGAGGACCGGTGTTCAGGACACATGGCAGAAGAAGGGAGGAGGTCTTCCAGCCTGCCATCATCAAAGGATGTTTCAATATGTTTTATTAGCTAAAGGACATAAGACTCTGCCTCAATTGATTTCTTGGAGCAAGCTTGGACAGCTTTGCCACAATCAGACAGTCATTCTGTTAATTCACCAGACTACTTTAATCTTAGTGAGAAAAACTGCATTTGTTTTCCTATTGCATTGCATAGTCATTTTACCTTTCTACCTTAGAGATTCTGCTTAATACATGGAGGTATTTCTTCCTGCTTTATTATTAGTGATATGGGAACAGCCAAATAAGCCTAGACTAAGGTAGCAACTTGCTCTTTAAATAAAAGCCTGACTGGCCATGTTTAAAATAGATTCGTATTTTAAGTATATATATATATAAATTATCATTTACAGAATGCCCCCTGTAAACCACTTCAGATACAATTTTCAGTTTAGGTTACCAGACAATGGTAGTCATTTAAGAGTGTAGGTGATCCAAGCCATTGTGAACTCCACAAGGAAGACATCTGTGTATTTCTAAATGTTTCCTGTATTTGAAGCATGTTTTGTACTGACTGTACCTGGTCACTGTTTGTAATGAAATTCTGGGGAAACAGTGGTGATATCAAAAGTTCAAGAAACCTTGAAACTTATTTATCTTAAGATTTGAAAAGATATTTGGAGTGGCATAAGAAACAATGAAAGAATAAGAAGTTCCCAGGCAAAATTTAATATACTATGGAAGTAAGGAAAAAAAAGCAAACAAACAAACAAATAAATAAATTTTAAAAAAAACAAACCCAAATCAAAACCCGCCAGTAAGGGATTAAAAGTCCTTAAACAATGCTAACATAATCATGTTGTTTTTTTTTTTTTTGTATTAGGGCATCATTTCCCTTACTGAAATTAGTTTTGTCAAGAAGTTAGTCTTGCAGACAAGAATTGCATTTTTCACCAGGCTTTAAATAACCAGGGCTAATAAATAGGAGAAACTTCTTGGAGTAATCTCATTAATTTTGCATTAGATGGTTTTTCCTTCATGAAAAGAAAAAGAATGACTTTTAAAAGTCACTAACAAATATTTTGTTGAATCAGACCCAGAATAGTCCCTGATCTGACAAACACTTACATTTGTGCAGAGAAGCAATCAGATGTTGAAGCAATTTTCAGTACTTCTGTACTTCTAAAAATTTATTCGATTGGAAATATAAGGATTGATTGAGCAGGCATATAAAATGGTCACCTGCTGTTCTTTTCTAGCAGGAAAAAAAAAACAGTAAGATTTTGAATCTTGAAGATCTGGTTTCCAAGGGAGTGCCCTAAACTTTTTTCACTTCAAGGTAGCATGAAGCAATCTACCACAACAAAGGTATTTGGCTCAGCATTGTAGGCGAAAACCTATGAAACGCAAATACTTTCCTGTGTTGTAAAAAATAAGTGGAGGTCATTCCGGTTCTAAAAGCATGAGCGTGGGATACTAGTGTAATTAAACCCTCATTGTAAATCCTCATGCAAGATCAAAAAAGGCAAACATTGACAGAAAACTCTATGAAGAATGAGGACAAGTAGAGAGACACAGTTAGGAAGAGTTATTTTATACAGGCTTTTTATAAAATTTGAGGGGCTAATGACTGCGTTATACTGACTAAAGATCATAGATAATATAGACTCATTGTGCTTAGATCTGCACAACCCTAAAAAATTGTGATCCCAGAATACACAGTTTACAAACTGCAGGTCTGACTCTCCAGCAGCCTCCCTAATAATGTCCTCTGGAAGGAATTGGGAGTGTGCTTTTCTATGCTGTTTTTTGTCTAGTGGCATTTCTCTTCTGTTTCTTTTTTTTTCCCAGATGTTCTAGCTTAAATATTTTTTTTTAACTTTAAGTATCTTTTGCATAGGATCCCACCAGAGGTCCAATAATGAAGCAGTTGGCAATTATATTTTTATGGAGAAGGCTTTTCCTGTTTTGTAAAGATAGTTTGGAGATCCAAAAGGCTCAGTGGTTTTCTTTCCCAAACTTCACTTTCTGTCATAGAGTATTCAAGGAAATTTTGGCAAATTTAAAGAATATCTTGAAATATTTAGTGTTCATAGAGAAATCACACTGAAAAAATAAGATTATCCCTTTTTAATAGTTCAAGCATTCACTTTTATAACATTCAATATGTAAATTTGTTATAAAGTGTTTTTTTTTCAATATTCAATATATTGAAAAAATGTATTACATTTCAGGAACTCTGCAGTATAACGTGTTAAATTTAATATTATATTCAAATGGAATGGGAATAAGGTCAGACTGATACTGATATGGGCACTGTTCCATACATACGACATTCCCAAAATAAAACATTTGCACATTATTGAAACAAATATTGACACGTGGTGAAACAAATGAATCCACAGCACTGAAATATTTTATAAATTGGCATTTATAAAACGTCATTGGTCAGATGATGTCTGTCCAAGTTTATTTTTACACACCTTGAATTTCACTGCCAGAGTTGTCCACTGACTCTCAAGTCAGGAGGCATCAACCTGAGCAGACCTCATGTTATGTCCTGTTAGAAACACTTCAGCTATCGTCTTACCCTCAGACTTTAAATTTCAAAAACCCTGAACAGTGTTTTTAAATGGCACCTGCAGTAACGTTAAAAGGCTGTATTCTTAACTGGTGCAATGTAGTGGAGCTTCACTCAAGAGGTGGCTTCTGTGAAATCCCTTCATGTCCACTCCTTGAGGATCTACTCCTTAAATATATAACCAAAGAAAATGTGGTATCATAGAATCATGTCATCAAGTCAAACCCCCCCTGCAACGAACAAGGACATCTTCATATAGATTGTTCAGAGCCCTGTCCAACCTGACCTTGAATGTTTCCAGGGAAGAGGAATCCACCTGGGTAACCTGTTCCAACGTTCCATCCCTCATTTTAAAAAGCTGCTTCCTTTAATGGATTTGGTATGTTCCAAATTAAGTCAGATATATTTATGAATAGAAGGTAAAATGAAAATAGATGTTTTCTGCCTTTTGTTAAGAGGCAGAGACTCCAAGTGCATATTAATTACAACAGAAATTCTTGAGTATTTATTTTGACCATTTAGAGATAATATTCAACTTTTTAAATATTTTTCTAGGAAGTGAAAAAGGTTTAAAACCAGGAAAGAAAGCAAGGACAAGCAGTATTTCCAAGTCACTAGAACTGAGCTGGGGATGCTGAAATAGCAGTAAAAATGGGAATGCTCTGATTTGAAAGCTGATGCTCCTTGATTTCTCTCATTCATACATCAGCCCACATTCTAATGAAGTGTTAACACAGAAATTGCATATGTGCAAGAACCTGCTGTGGTTTCCATGAGGCCAGCTTTTGCTGTCAAATCTCTTATGTGGGACAGTAAAATTTAAGGTGATGGTCTGATTTAACATGAATTGTTCTTAACTGGCTAGATGCCACAAACCTCAAATAGAGTGCTTGTCAAGAGATGGCTAGCAAAGACAGGCTAGGCAAAACTGAGCAGCCCAGGAGCTCTGTGTGCTCACATCAGATCAGGCTTAATGAACCGATGGAAAACGAGCCCAGACAAGCCTCCAGGGTCATCTGTTTTGTAGTCTGCCTGCTTTGAAAAAAAAAAAAAAAAGAAAAAGAAAAAAAAGTGAAATTGCTAGGAGTGTTTTGAGTTCTCTGTTTTTCTTGTGCCTATTTGAGAAGGAGGATCTTTCCTAGGAAGGGAATAAGTAGCATGCATTTTCACTGCTGTGGAAGATTGTGTTTTTAAATCGCCAGGCAATTTCAATTCACGGTTCCCTGATCAGCAGGAGTGTGGTCTTTCTAATCAGGACATTACCAGGATTGCTAGGCATTCTCTGTGACTACAGTCTCTCATAGGTTAAATTGCCCTGTTAAGCTCGGAGAACTTCTTCGTTGCATTAGGAGAGTGTACTGCTACTTAAAGCTTCTTTTATTGTTAGTGTTGCAAACAGCTACAGGATGTATTAACTCGATCAGTAACTAGCCAGTTCTCCCTCTACTGCAATCCTCTACTCAAATATAGCCATTTGCTGGCAGACAATAAATTCCTTGTCAAGTTTTCAGCAACAGTTTCTGAATTCGTCTTCAGGATCGTAATGTCGAAATTTGCTGCGAAATGAAGCCAACAGCTAGGCATTTCAGTTTGCCTGAGTACAGAATGCATTCCTAAACACATGGTCCTGAGCACTGAACCTGCTTATACCACCTTTTATCCTCCAAAATTTCCTTATGGTGTAGTATTCTGTTGCTTGCTCACAACATTTTTTAGTTTGTTTGGTTGTTTTTTTCCTGCTTATTTGTGATAGCTTCAGATTTTGCAGGAAAATAAAGAATTTCCTTTTATGAAAGTATCGATCCTTAAATATGGTCCAGATCTTTTCAGGGCAAGAAAGCACCTGAGAAAGCAAACATAACAAGTCCATGATGATTGAATAGTGTGGTGCCTTTTATGTGGAATGTATTCACATAGGTTTCAATTTAAAAGCTTGTGCAGTCCTTTATTAGGGTGCATAAGCTGGACACCCATTAAAGGCAATGTGAACTGGGATATAAGAACCTTGTGTGTTATAGCGAAATGTGTTCTTTTCGTTGTGTATGTGTTAGCAGCGTATTTGATATTTCTGTTGCTTTTGGGCAAATGTTTAGAAGTGCAAAAATAAGGTGTTTTAAAAGTGAAGACCATACTTCATTGTTCCCTAGATCCCAATTCACACTTCTCAGTAATACCCCCTCATAATTACCAGCATTTTAATGTAATGCATTTCTGTGCTTTTTCAGTTCCTCTGCTGTGAAACTTCTCAAGTTTGAAAAGCTTAAGAATAGCATTGTTCTCATTAACATCAAAGGCAACAAAACCTTTATATGTAAAGGTGAAATATTGTTTTTTAGCAACATTTGTCCTTCAAGAGAAAGTGGAGCAGGAAAGAAAATAATGCAACAGGTTTTACTTGACTTGCTGTGGGTATATAGCCATATAGCTTTTTACTGTCAGTGATTTACTCAGAAATCACTCCAATACTTTACACAACAACATTAGCTAGATCAGCCCTTCTCTGTCCTCCCTTCTAACTGCATTAACTTGTTGTCCTTGAATTTCTCCTTCAAGTTCTGAACAAAGAGCTCTTCAGCTTGGGTGGAAGTGGGGAATGTGGTTATTGATTTAGTCATGAATAAATGAATGTGTGCTTGAATGTTTGAACTGATAAATGGATAGATGGTATTAGTTTTGTATATTGTAGAAAACCTTCATTTTAAGGCAATATGCACAAAAATGTGAAGAGTTAGACACACACATACATTACTTCTGAGTCTTTATAATCTTTTGAGACTACCTGTATTTATGTGCTGGAGTATGCAACAAAACATTTTAGAGCCAGATACCTCTGAAAGCACACTGCAGGCCTTTCTGAAGGAGCACACACTTGAAAAGAGATACACTTGTGAGGATGTTTCTCTCTGAGAAAATCAGGATGTACCTCCAGAGTGTATTCCAGGAAAATCTGCAGGCTGTGTGAGGTAGATACAGACTCAGAGGCCCCTTCTATACCAAGATTGTAAACACATTTTTTTGAGTGATCTGTTTCAGTTTTCGGGGGGGGGGGAAGTTCTGTAGTTGTTCTGTTACGTAACAAAGTCATATTACCTATACCTCGTTGCTTTTACTTCTACTAGCACATCTTCATTTCCCTGAAATCTGTGCTTTCTAGAGGTTTCTTTACATAGTACTTCTAATAATCCTACTAGCTCTCTCTATATATATCGTTAATGTCTTGTAGAGTGTAAAAAAACCATAGCATACTATTATTAATGCGACACAAAGAGAGATGGGCTTATATCAGGACAGATTATTTTGATACTAGATGGAAATATATTTTGTGTAGTAAGAGACAATCCAACACGAGCTTGTTAAAATCAAAATTGAAGGTTTATTTGCTTAATTAATTTGGTAAAAGCAGCCTCCTCATAGGGAAATTAAACTGGAGCAAAAGTTATGCGTAGATCAGCCTCAAGGGGAAAAAAATGAATTACACTGTTGTACACGCATGATTTTCTGATATTAGCTGAGCATTAACCAAACCAAATGCCCAGTAGCTGAAAGTGAGGAATTATGTGCCAAGGGAATAATCCTATTGGACAGCCTACTACAGGTTTATTTTCCAAAGAACCTAACAACTAAAATGAATTTAATAGCTATTTTAACAGCTGGACATTTTCCTTTACTTTAGATGGCAAGTTTTGAATCTAAAGAAAAGGAGAAAGGAGTGTATTTCCTTAGCGTGATTGAGCGAAACAGTGCTGTTAAACAACAGTAGCAGTTTGTGTTTGCCGTGGCAAAGCAGCTTGTTGCTGAGCCCTGGCCACTCTGGTATTAATGTTACTGAATCAAGGAGATAAAAGAAACCACAGAGGTTAAAGCTGATTATAGTTTTGTTGTTTTGGTTTTTTTTTTCGGTTGGTTAGTTGGTTGGTTTTTTTACCAGAAATACAGAAAGGCTTCCAATAGATACACTTCACTGTTAGACAATAGTTACCAAGGCAAGCATATCATAATTTGCTCTGTGTTTCTTCCATCGTGATGTTTCACCTATTACAGAGGAAAAATGCAGTTGCCATCATAGCTGGGGAGGACAAGTGGAGTGCATTTGGTAACCCCGTGGAGTCAGGGAGTGCAATTGTATTGTTGCCTTGTCCATTATTTGCCAGGAAAGTAAATTAAGCATCAATTCCCCAAATAAATTTCCAGCAAATGAAGGAAAGAATTAAGGGAATATGATGAAATCTGAAGATGTTGAAATCCTTTGGGAAATTGCAGTATTGCAAATTGTAATAATCCAAAACCTTGATTGTGATCCCTCTGTTCATTTAAAGGAAAAAATACAAACACTGGGCTGGATTTGTTTGCCACTTGATTATTTTGACTTTTTGGGAGATACTTACTCTGAAATGTGCAAGAGAGAATTATAAAACGTTTTTGTAGCTTTTTCATGTTCAAAAGTGATGACAGTTTTTCTTAATGTTTATGTTGTAATGAAGGAATAAGGACGTAATTCTTTAAGAAGTATATATGTGTAACTATTTCAAATGAGTCTTTTTAAAGACTAATATTTTGAAAGCAGTTCATTTATTAAGTCAACCAAGGAAAGATGTTGTCTTTGAACTGAATTTATGAGTCCTCATATTTCCCTTACCTAAGATAATAGACATAGCTGAAGGACAAAAAGGATGATAGTATTTATACACCACTATTTATAAACGGATCACTAATAATACAAGCAGATAAATTAGAGTGCCTCTGACACTTTTTTCTTTCCCTTTTGAGGTTTAACATACTGATTTCTTAATTTGTTTTTCTATTGTCCTTATGGATATTGCATATGTATTGGTAATCTCTCATTGACTAATCTTGTTGCAGAATGTAGAAGTAACTGAAAGCATTCATCATCTCAGTATTCAACTATTTTGCAAATCAGATTGACTTCCTCTGATACTGTTAAGGATTGTAAAGTAGTCTTTCTGTATCTCTTTCACCCTATTCTTCTTCAGACATGTATTTCTTCTCTAAAGGGTGCCCACTGCAAATTCTGTTCTTAAAAGATTTTAGATTATTTGTTATTAAAGATTTTAGATTAAGATTTTAGTTTTGTAGTTATTAAAGATTTGATCATTTGCCACCTAGCACTGACACATTGTCAGTTCCAAAGCATCCCCTATTTATACTATATTAGAAAAACTCAATAGTTTGACACATTGACTTATAAGCAAAATTATTTTTTTTGTTATCTGATGCCATTTGGGGACTAGATTTCAATGCAAAATCTATTTAATTGATAATCTGTGGCATCTTTGCCAGTGGTGAAGTAAGGTTGTTCTGATCCCCCACTGGATTTGTGCCCCTCATCATGCATGGCCTTCTTTTAACCTTCACTCAATGTCTTAGACTAAAATGAAATACTTAAGGATAATTATAAATGCCTGGTTTGTAATTTACCTTAAACTACTAATATGTACTCTCAGTAGCAACTCCATTTTAATTTAGGTTTTGTCAGGGAATCATTATGCCTACAGATAATTAACTAATATGTTTCCCAGGCTGTGTAACAGATACACCATCTCAGCTTTGTTCAGTGTCAGGTGAATTTCTCTCCTGGCCAGCTACCGTTACAGACCTTGAAACGAAGCTCTCATTATTTGATGATTGCTTTCACTATAAAAAGCAAAACTCCAAACATTTTATTTATTCTTGGTTGCCCACATGTTCATAAATATGAAATTAGTTAGATGTTAGGATATGTTGATATTTTGGAAGGTGACATCTGTCAAATGACCTTGCTTGTGTATTCCTCCCTGTCCTCCAAGTCCAACTGTGCACCTGCTATCAGAAGGCTGAATATTTTACAAATATGACCCATAGCAAATCAAGCCCTTGCCTGCAACATGTCTGCAGCTGCAGTGAGGTGACCTCTCCTGCTCAGAACTTCCAGAATTGGGGTACTCTTGGTTGTTTGCACAGGCATGAAGATACCTTCCACTATAAATCTGACCTTGCCTTTTGTATCTGCCAAACTACATAAACTGCATTTTGTAGCTGGATCACCTAGTGGCACATGGAAGTTTTGGGAAATAAGTTACATTAGTGTTCTTACCCTGAGTCCATGCTCGCTTGCCTGTTGGCTAAAGATCATTCCATGCAGCTTACCAAGAATATTAAGAGATCTTTGTACTGTAAATCCTTTCACCCGCTTCACTAAGATGACTTTAGGTACAGACTTAGTTGTTACAGCTGTCTCCTGGGCAACATCAGTTAAAATCCTACTTCTTCTAAGGGGGCCCCTGGGAACTGGTTTCCTGTCGGAGCCTGTTGATTTCTGAGCTCAGCCCTTTTCTTGTCAGCTAATGGGTACAAATTGAGGAAATAGGCAGCATGTTAGAGCAGTGTGAATAAAGGAAGCTTTGCTAAATGAGGTGGGTGGTGGAACCATCTGGACATTTGAAAACTTGCCTATTTCTCAGCTAGATAATTATCTAATTTCACTATTATTAGGCATGTGAAGTCCAAATGGCAATAACTTTGCCTGTGACTTAAAATACAACATCAAAATGCCTGGGGTTTTTTGGTGATTTTTTTTTGTTTGTTTGTGTTTTTTCCTGTTTTTTGTTGTTGTTGTTGGTTGATTTTTTTTTACGTTAAGCTAATTGTTTTTTCTTCTGCATTATTTTTAGTTGTATTTTTTATTGATGCTTCTTTTGCTTTTACTTACTATTATCTCTAT
The DNA here is from genome assembly GCA_013396655.1 of Campylorhamphus procurvoides. Taxonomy (NCBI): domain Eukaryota; kingdom Metazoa; phylum Chordata; class Aves; order Passeriformes; family Dendrocolaptidae; genus Campylorhamphus; species Campylorhamphus procurvoides. The sequence continues at coordinate 1,071,064 of WBMV01007953.1, forward strand.
GCAAGTTATAACCTTCTCCCTTAACTTTAATACTTACAAATTAACAATAGCATTGAAGGCTTTCTAGATAATATGCATTAATGCTTGTTCACTATTTTAAATTTTGAGTAATATGAAAACAATTGTAGAATTCAGTCTCTAAACCCTACCACATAATCAGGGGCAGCTGCAGGATGTGGTGGAGCAGTGGTGAAACAGAACATCTTTTAGCCTCATTGGTCCAGCACACAGAACATTTTCCTGGAATCAGCGTAAAAGATTCTTTGTTGCTATTTCTATGTGAATATATAGGGAGACAGATTTTCAAACTGAATAATAAGTTGTAGGGCTTTTACTGGCTTGACAGCAGTTGTTTTTCATCTGAGAAACTTGATACTATTCAGAGAGAAGGCCGAATACAAAAACAGGGTGTAGATTCACCTTGCATCTTTAAAGTTCTTGCATCATTTCTGGAAAACATGGTATTTAGATAGTGCCCATTCTTTATTCACTGAACTTTACTAGAAAGTCTTTGCAATGAAAATCAGATTTTGCTTCAGAATGCATATATGTAAGCTTTTCTTTTAAAATTAGTAATGGAGAACATAAATTGGAATATTTTAGGCAACTTTTCAAGGAGGGGGAAAGAAGGACAGAGCAAGAAGATTAACACCAAAGCACAACAAGAACAAAAAGTCAGTCTGACAGAAAATTAAAAAAAAATTAAAAAAAATCTTATTTTTGATTTTTTTAAACACTTTTCACTTTCTAATTAAGAATTCCTTCTCATCATATCTGGCATCATGTAATTCTCAGTAAAATAAAATTAAAATTAGAAGTAATTGTTCCAAATTTGATTAATAATTATCATTATTGACTAGATGGATATTAAAAACAAGTACGCTCACTTTGGATTAAGTTTTCAGTCACAGTATTAAAAACATGGTAATACTTCTATTCCATTGATTTATGGCACTTGATTAATCAGGCACTGAGAAAAGACATCCTCTTTTCTGCTACAGAATGTCTTTCCTTCCATTGCATATAGATAGAAGTATGCATGCAGACTCTCAGAACATGTGACCAGTGTAGTGGGGCGTTCTCTGAAGATGCAAATTTTTTGTGTGTAAGAAAAGGAAAAAAAGAAAATGTTTTAGAATCGTGTCCTTAGTAACAAATTTCTACCGTCCTGGGAAATTTAATGCCCCTTTGAAAACTTTCCTCTTTCAGATTGCCTGGTATCTAATTTGTTACTTCCAAACTTGACATTCATTGCTTAATGAAAAATACTGAAAAAATGAATTCAGACATTAGAATATTATGTCAGTTGGGATTCTCTGGCGCCTTTGCTTTGTCCTGGCATCCCCATGTATATGCCAGTCTAGTGCAAAGGGATAATAGCTACTGGATGCCTACTGCTGACTACAGAGGCAGCAGAGTAGAGCTGTCTGGTTTATATTGAATTGCACTAGTTTCACAGGGAAGGAAGACAGTTGTTTTTTATGTAAGTAATGAAAGGGAACTATACTCATTTTCTTTTTAAGAACAAATAAATATGAATTTCTGTCTCCTTTTCCCTCATTTATGGGTCTAGAGAAGTCAGCATTTTCAGTGGTGCTTTCCTCAGAATTTTGCCAAGCTTCTTCCTTAGTGACTTATATCTCAGGGCAATCCGTCAAAAAGAGGTACTTTATGGCCAGCTTGTGGATAATTAGTTTCATTAATACCTCACGCTGTTGAGAGTAAGCCACCTGTGGCATAAAGTGACAGAGTCCAGCTCTTGAGAATCTAAAAATGAAAATATCCAAATACTTTGGTTTATATTTGTTATTTTTATTATTAATGGTGTCATGGTTTTAACCTCAGCCAGCAACTAAGCCCTACACTCACCCACTCTGGTGGGATGTAGGAGAAAATCAGGAGGGTGAAAGTGAGAAAATTCCTGGGTGGTGGTAAAGACAGTTTGATAAGTAAAACAAAAGCCATATACAAAAGCAAAGCAAACCAAGGAATTCCTTCACCACTTCTCATGGGCAGGCAAGTGTTCAGCCATCTCCAGGAGAGCTGAATTCTTGGTGGGGACTTGGGAAGATGAGCACCATCACTCCAAATGTTCCCCCCTTATTCCTTCTTTATATGCTACACATGACTCCATATGGTATGTGCTATCCCTGTAGCCAGTTGGGGTCAGCTGTCCTGGCTGTGTGATCTTCCAATTCCTTGTGTACCCCCACTCTTTCCTCTGGTGAAGTGAGAGGCAGAAGAGGTCTTGACTCTGTGCAAGCACTGCTCAGCAACAGTGAAAACATCCCAGTGCTATCAGTACTGTTTCCAGCACAAATGCAAAACCTAGCCCCACACCAGCTACTCTGAGAAAAATTGACTCTATCCCGGTCAAAACCAGCACAAATAGAAAAAATAAGGCCTATTCCCAGATGAGACAGAAAAAGCCATGCACATTCTAAAGGAATTAAAAAACATTAAAGAAAATAGTACACAATTATTCACATGCATTCTTTCTAATGAATAACAGAAGAAAACAAGAGGGACTTGTGTCCCTTCATCAGAAGAATTCCCAGAGGTAATAAATCATACAGAATTAGGCAGGAATTTCTGGCTTTTTATATCCTCTGCAGTTCAACTTAATCAAGAGAGTTATTTGTGAATAGTTTGTCCTAGGAAGAGAACAAGGCAGGTTTTTAGCTATCTGTGCTGATACAGACTGTAATATCTGACTGTAATGGCAGCTGAACTTGTGCAGCCGCCAGCTGCCCAGAGCAGGTTGAACACTTGCCAAGAAGGGGAGAGCCCAGTTCACCCAGCCCCCACCTCTGCTAAGTGCCCAAGTCTCTCTTATCTCCCTCCTGTGTTTCCTAGTGTATTGATGTGCTTTCACTGCAAAATGCTCTTCCTACACACACTCTATAGGGAACTGCAGCAACATATTCAAGTCAGTCTTTTAGAGGACTATCTACACTGGCATATGATCAGCCCATGTTTTACCAGTGAATCTGTGTCTTTCAGGTGCAATAGCCCTTCCAGTCTTCGTTGCACCTTTGGTCTTGTGTCAGGAGGATGTCCTACAGCCTTTATACAGAACTGGACACAAATGGCAACATGGAGATGTACAATATTTCCAGGTTTTTCAGACTGATTAATGAACATTAATTTCAGTGTATTCTGAAAAAAAAGGGAATACACTGCTGCAGTAAAAACAACTGCTAATATACAAATCTAGCACAAAGCACCAGCCACATGTATTGTCCTAACTGTGTCACTTAACAGAACTGCAAGACATTAGAGGGATTCAACAGAGTGTTATTAAGTCAATAATAATCTGAATGCTTATATAGGTAGTGCTAGGAGATTTGGGGAATGACTTTTTATGACTAAGTGGACCTCTCCTTCTATGTGTGTGTGTGTTCTGGTAAATCCAAGTTTTCCTCAAACCATCACTATTTCCATTACCATCATATCACTGGGCTTATTACATAATATAGAATTGGCAACATAGCAAAAGTTACTTCTTTTCTTTAGAGTGTCTTGTGCTCGACTGTCTTATTCTATAGCCAAAAAGGGAAAACCTGCTACTGTGTTTTCATTTTTGATTGTTTCATACACCTTGGTTGTTCTCATGCTAAATGACTTTGGGAATTCTGTTTTGCACTGTGTCGGTTCAGAATCACACTATCAAAGATACAGTTGTATACAAGATTATTTTTGTAATGAAGTTTCCAACAAACCTGAGTGAATCTAGTAGAGGAGGGAGGAGAGGTCAAGAACAATAGGAGGTAAATAGCAATCTGTAAAAGAAGTAATGGTGTCAGGGATATTGATAGCCCAGTGAACTGTGACAAGTATAGTTATGCTCAGTCTCTGGGGGAGATCTATGGATACAGCTGGATGCTCTGGAAGAAAAGCTGGAGGAACTAGCTGTACAGTGAGATTTGTAGAATCTCCAGATAAAGCTTGTTGATTTTCCTCAAACTGCAACTGCTGGGCAAGTTAGGACATGTTAAACACAGAAGATAGGTTAAGATGTAACAGATAAAAATACATTTCTTGTTTGCATGAGCTCTGAATCTGGCTTTGTATAGTTTTAGGCTGAGCTTTTGGGAATTTTAGACTGAAGGTTCCCTTAAGCTGGGTCTGTGAAATAGGTCTGAATATATGTAAACTCTTATGTACCTGTGTACAACAGTGATGCATATCTATGAATATTCAAATTCTCTAGTCTCAGTTTTGAACTGACTTTAGTTCAGTATAAGTACTACCAGAAAATGTTATGACAAATTATCAGATTCTGAATCCCACAATGTCTTTCTTGATCCACTTTCTTGATCCCTACCCCTATCTGCCAATGTCCCCAAGCTGTCATGGTTCTCATTTTTAAAGAGAACTGTATGACTTGTCCAGTGAAACAAGATATACCTGTAGAGTAACAGATATGCCTGAGATTTTTGGATGCTATCTTTTTCCTTCTGCTTCCAGACAAATTTTCTTCAACTAGAATTTCCCAGGATTTTTTGTGCTGAAATGTAGATTTGTGTGTGTATGTATGGAGTCAGTCAATGCTGGAAAGTTGCCAAATATTATTTGATATGTGCAGTGACCATAGACCATGACAGCAAGAGAAAGTTAGATTTTAAATAACCAGTTTTGAAGGTTGAAAGCATTATTAATTTATTATTAACATATACGGAGAGCATTAGTATTTTTGAATTAGCATTTGGGACCATTTAAGGTTTGTTTAATTAAAAGTCCTTGTTGCCCCTAGGCAAAAGTTTGTTTAATCCAGAAAAATTTATGAGAGGACAGGACTACAAAGAGACACTTTCAGGGATACATGCTAATAAGGTCTAAAATTTATTTGTTGAAGTTAGTGCAATTGAGTAATTATTTTTGTTCAAAAGGAAACATTTTAAAAAGACTTGGCTACTTAAGCTTAAGTAGCAGGAGGACAAATTTCCCTACTCACTCATATGAAAACACCTCCATGGCCTAAACATTAATGTTTCATGTCTAGCACTGTTCAAATTTCTCCAGAGTGCCTGAGGAACCTTCATATAACTTGCAGGTATTGTCCAGGATTTGCAGGGGAGCTGCCCCCCTGTGTAGCAGCAACTGGAGACATGCCAGGGTGTTCAAACAGCATCAACCCCTTCAACTTGACAGCTACATCCTAGTTTTCTTCTCCTTTCTTCCTGAACTCAGGCCGAGATCAGTCTTTGAAGAAGTAGAAATACTGCTGGTGTCTTCCCTTTCTTTTCAAGGTTTTTGTGATTAAGGTACTCACTGATGGGTTTGGAGACAAGTTCTCTGATTAGGATACTCAGACACATCTTCAAGAGTCTCTTAATCACCCGGCAGTCCTGGAGAGAAGAAGCAGGATGTGGCATATCAAGCTGTTTCTTTTTTTCCCTGGAAAATAATTCAGAACTCTCCAAGAAAGAAGGAAAAGGAAACACGTTTCTGTGTAAAACTGGATAGAACACTCTGCTGGGGTTACAGAGACTTGGCTGCTGGTTTCCACATTTCTTTTTTTGACCAATGACTATTTACAGTGTGAGGGAAGAACAGATAAAAGGAAGTGTTATACTAAGTGCTATTAAAATGCAAAAGCAATGTGAAATGCATTCAAGGACTACTTCTGTAGACAAATGATATCACTTGAGTTTTATCTCATTAAAAGACAGAAGTTTGTTAAAAGGATAATTCTTAATTCAGGCTATGCAATTACTAATGAAAACTAGACTAAATTTGGCTAAAATAGTTGAAGCTTAATTGAAAATTCAGGCATAGTTTTTTCAGCTAGGATTAAGACTGAACAAGAAGTGTTTGCAATTAAACAGAAAGAGGAGGATCTCTCCCAGTGTCCCTTAAAGCCTGTATGTAAATATAGTAGGAAACGACATGCCTGCTGTAATTCAACCACTTCTTTGAAGTTCTATGAAGAAACAAGTTGTGTAAATTGCTGATACTAAACAACCTTAATTTACATTAGTGGTAAAACCAGATGCTAGTAAAAATAATATCTATTTTGCAGAGAAATACTTTGAATTCTTAGTGCTAAGTCCAGTATCATTTCAGTGTAATTCCAGCTCACAGTGACTTTTGGTTAGCATATAATAATGCTAACCAAAATATAAATAAATATAATTATATTATAAATATAATAATATTTTTTCCCTAGAATTTCCATTAACAGACATAATCAAACGTTTAAGTAGTGGACAGAATTTGAATGAACACTAAGTACAGCTAACTCACCTTAAAAGCTTTGAAGGCACAGTATTTTTCAGAGCTGTTACCCTTGTGTTAACTCAGAACTAGACACTTACCTGGGCAAAGCCAGCTGCAGGAAACAAAATGCTAAGATTCCTTTCATAGATAGCACAGAAACTGGTTTAGAGTGGGTATGGGGAGAGATCAGAAACAAGAGGTACCTGAGGAACCTTTAGCTCCTACTGCATCAGCTGGTAATATGTTTGTCTTGGTAATAATGTGTCACTTGGGTATAGTGGTGCTATCCAAGTACTATGCTGAAGAACTGGGGAAAGAAATACCATGAGTGAAATTTTGACTCGTCTTGTTTTGGAAAAGAGTATCTGCACTTACATACAACAAGAGATATTAGTCAAATAGCTTGTATCCTTAATGCATCCAGAAAGAAAATTTGAGAAAGCTCAAGCACAGAAATAAAGAGGAGGTGGTTCCTCTAGTCATGACAGCATCAGTAAATTCAGCAGAGACAGAAACAAACTCTGGCTTGAGCACTGTCACATATTCATCTTTAACAATCCTCCTTAGAGTGCCATAACACACTTATTAATAGAACCCTTGGCTGTACCAACACATTTCTAGATAGTGTCCATGCTCCCTTCAAAGATACTGTGTTTAGGACGCGTTCCTAACATGTGGCATAGACAAGGCCACTCTCTTTGGGGTATAAAAAGTTTAGGTATAGGGACACAAGTTTTGCTTACCACTTACTTCCAGTATTAGAGATGTAGCCCTTTTGATTTAGTAGAAAAGTTGTAGTCTCTTGGCCCAGGAACAGATGAACCTGCTTGCTGTGATTTCACATTCCTGTGTTTTAGCAGTGGCAGCAATAACTAATGCTGTAGTTTTTTCATGGCATATAAAGCTTTTATCTTATTTTGTTACCTCCAGTTTCATAAATTTTATTATGATATTATTTAGTATCATAGAGACATGTTTTGGTGCATATGGCAGTGCATATCAAAAGAACCCACCACTCTGCCTTCATCACCAAACTAGTGGTAATAATATTTTGATGGCTCTTTCTGATAACTGTGTCATTGTTTGTAGAATCACTCATATAATTTCAAGGAACATTACTTCCAAAAGTGCACTCAACCATTTAAAAAATGGTCCAAACTATTTATTAAAGATTTTAAAATGTGGCATATGAGTACAAGATTCTAATGGATGTTATTAAGTTCGCCATTAAATTAAGAAATATTAAATTGTGAGGTTTAAAAGCATATATGCTCAACTTTTTCCTTCTTGTAGGCATTCTGGTGTAGTATGACACTCAACTGCTTAATCACTTTTTACCTTATTTTTCCATTTACAGCATATTTATGCCTCTGGAAATGGGAAAACCGAGTTTCTCTTTTGGTAGCTTTCAGCAGTCAGTTTTACAGGTGGTATTCCTGTCTCTGCTGCCCCTTTTCTCACCCTGGTCTTCACTCTCTCGGCCCTGTGTGGCTTCTGGCTGATTCTTCTCTCTTTGCTGAGTGCATGTGCCTCTTACAGGTAGATTTAAGCAGTTTGTATTAGTGAGTGTGCTGGTTTAAAGGCAAACCGGCAGGAAAAATGGACCCACCACAAGAGAGATTATAAATCAGAGTTACAATTTAATGAAAGATATTACAATAAATACACTGACACAAAGAGAAAACTGCTTTCAACTCACCAAGACCCAGCAGTATAACCCAGTGTCCTGGGGCACAAACCGAAAGGGGTTTGTTAGCCCTTGTGCTGAGACCCACATGGTTCCCCCGAGTCCAAAGCAAAAGGAAGTGAAGAACCTGTTGGTGCAGATGATGATTGTGGTCTGGTCCAGAGTGTTGGTTTCCTCCTGTCAAGGTCCTGCTGCTCCTCTGGATCCAATGAGATGTCCCCAAGCTCTTCTTACCCCTGCTTATATACCCTCAGGGAGCACCCAGTCCCTCCCCCAGGGCGGAGATTCACACAATGGGTGATTAACTCTGTGAGTCATGGGGTATTGTTGAACCGTTGATGGCCCATTAGCAGCCATGCCCCCTCAGGCTGGATGTGAAGGTGCTAACGACTTCCTGTGCAACTGCTGCAAATGGTCCATTGTTCTTGGGAAATGAATAGAGGAGGGTAGAATACATAGCTTTGATCACCCCCACACAGTGATAACTGGTCCCACCTGCTGAACTAGGACAGTGAGTGACACTGATAAACCTGCTACTGCTCTGCTTCCTATAATTTAATACATGTCACAGACCTACAGGGACTGCTGCAATAGGATCACTAAATAGCTGAAAATAATGGCTTGAAAATAGGAACTGTGGTACCACTTCTTATGCCCTGAAAACAGAGAGAATAGAAAAAGATCACTTTCGTATTTATTTGGGAAATCTTTTGTGAGGATGTATATGCTATTTTGTCTATAGTATAGGCTACAGCATGGGCAATAAAACAGATCACAGATGTAGCTCCTGTGTAGTTCTGTTTGAGGAGCTGGAAACATGACCTACTTGAAAACATTCATGGTAGTTATTAGCATTTCCAACAGCATGCATCATATGGGCAGAAAAATAAGTGGGCAGTTAGTTTTCCAGGCAAGTAAGTGAAAAAGAAACCCAGAAAGACAATAATTTAAACAGGAATAATACATCAGGTAGCCAAAGGTGACAAGAATCACTGGAAGGACAGGTAGAATAACAAAGGACTAAAAAAATAGGGAACATAATTTGAGGAAATTAAATTGGAGCAGAAACTATAAGCATAAATTAATGTTAGCAGGCTGACAGAAGGAAGGGGTTTGTAAGGACAGAGCTGATGGATGAGAATTATAGTGGGCTGTGTTATACACAGAGGATCAGTAACCAAACAGTAGCTTTGCAACATCAAATCATGTGTGGGAGAGACAAATCTCACTGTACAGCTAGGAGTTTAGGTCATAACATTGCAGAAGAGCAGATGTAAGACTGAAAGAGCTTAAAAAATGGTAAGAACATAAGAAGAGATGAAAATGTAGCAGCAACTGTGATGGTCTGTGTTACCTAATATGCTTTTACTGGCCAATAGAAAATTTTGAGGAAAGAGAATAAGAAACAAGAAAGTGCAGAAAAATCCTTCCTGTTGAAAGTCTAGAAATCAGAGGTAGAAGTCTAGAAATTTAGGGAGCTCCAGATTTCAGACTGAATTGAATCAGCAATGCCAGGTTAGATGTCTCATGACTTATCCATGAAGCAAATTTTTCTGAAGTTCTGGAAATAAATACTGTTTGATGAATGAATACTTCTTGATACTTATTACATATGAAATTCTGTCACACCCTGTGGCTGTGAATTTCGTAAATGGATTATTTGTCAAAAGAAATTGCACTCTTTAATGTTTGGTTTTTACTCATATGTTTAGTAATTTTTTGGGTTTCCAGTAGGCTTTGCATGAGGAAAAAAAACCAAACCAAACCAAAGAACAAAAAAACACACACACACAAAACACCCCAAAACCCACATATTCCTTAATCCTCTTCTCCACATATTTTTAACTTTATAATACATTCCTACATCTCCTGATCTCAAAGCAAACATATCCTGGTACATTTCTGCATCTCTCTCTTAATGGTTGTTATCATTCTGTTTGTCTCTGTGATCACTAATGAGAACCACTATATCTTCAGAGAGCCATTAACAACATTCACAGAACCTTTTTCTTGTATGGCAACAGATAATTTAATTCATCATGTAAATATGGTTTAGAATTGTGTTACTTCACATGCACTTTTATTAGTCACTAAAATGACAGGTTAAATTCAGCCCCTTAATAACAAGGTTTCCTTCATTAATTTCTGAGTGTTAGCCTTATTCTTGATTACTGTGAATAATTTTGAAATTGTGAATACCAATCATGGTTTTTTTATCCTCTGAAACTTCTTTTGACTTTAGTTGAAAGGGATTTCCAAGAGCTCTTTGGAGTTCCTCTTCTCTGTTTCATCCATTTCACTCATATCCCTTGCTCACTGAGTTTATCAAAATGCCCATAATAATTTTGTGTATTCTGATTTTTAAAAAAATACTGTTGATCATACTTACTGTATGTCTACTAACTTTTTTCTGTTGCACTATCGATGTGTTGGCTAGAAATCAGGTATTCTGAAGTGCTTCAGAAATAGGCATTATTATTAGCTGTTGTCCTCTAATGTTGAGGCTAATTTGAATGATAGTTCAGTGCTTCCTAATTTAATTCCTTAAGAAACTCAGTGATGTATACAGTTTGTGATGGTTTTTTTACTGTTCTTTTTCTGGGTCCTTCCCAGATTTCTTTGATGGATGTTTCAGTTGATTAAGATATTTCAATTGAGCAAGTTCTTCTCAAGGCTTCCACTTTTATTTAAAATTCAAGATTTAGAGGCTTCTTAAGCTGTTTTGCAGTTAACACTGATGCAAAAAAGCCTTTTAGGTTTTTTCCTTTGACCTTATTATCAGTGAGTATACTTTTTGCATCTTGCTTGTCTGTCAGCCATAGTATGCATTTGCCAGGTTTCCTGCTGGTGTTGAGGCCACGATGAACATTTGGTACTTGATATGGGAAAAGATCAGAAGCTGGAATAAGGTTGTAGACAGACAAGAGACACCGTTTTAATAAAAATAAAGAAGAAAAATATTTTTGGATGTCTTTGATAAGTGCTATGTAGGAATTGCTGAAGCAAGAAAAAATAAGGTTTTGGTAAACAAAAGAGAGCTGGCAAGGTTCTAGAAACAAATGAGTCAAGATTTAGAGACTTACACAGAAAAGATGGAAGTGATTATTCTGAAAACATATATTTTATTATTCTGAAAAAAGGATCACTTTTTCCAAAGTGTTCACTTTTCTAACTCTGAACACTGGACCAAGCCAATTGGAGAGAAGACTTTTGCTATTGTACCATCTCGTCCAATTGTCAGGTTCATGACACATGAAATGAACAAGGGATATCTCCTGAGGGCCATTTCAGTTGACAATGATGTCAGACCCATGCATGGCTGTTTGACCCTGTTGGTTGGTATGAAATCAAAGAGGTGAGTTGGAATTTCGCATCCTTTATAATCAAACCATGTGTGCAGCATTTAAGGATAGAGTTTAAGAGAGAAAAGATCTAGGTATTTCAGTTTAAATATTCTTCTTAGTCTTCTGAGTATCTGTTTCTTTATTTGCAGATTATGGGTGACAATATTGGCTTATTCTCAAGGAACTGTCAATTCTACTCTGTTGTTTTTAATTGTTGGGTCCAAATGATTCCCTTCAGGAATGTTATAATTCATAAATCTCAAAATGAAAAGGCCTTTAAAAATGCTGAATTCTTTCAGAATATGTAGTTTGGAGTGCCCAGGCTTATATGAGGTTGCTGTTCAGAACATTGCACTTTCAAAATACAATTGCCTGACTTTTCCTACCCTTTGCATTTCACTTCAAGTATGAATATCAGCAAAGGTTGTAAAGAGCATGTGAAAGTACAAAACAATGAATCTCAATGTGAAACAGTGGAAGATGAGTACTTGCTGAACATGGAAAAAGGGGGGGGAAACATTAAAATCTTGTTGGCAGTTTTATCTAGTAATAATCCAGAGAGGTATATAGACAGGCTGAGCTTCTGGAAGCATGATGTAAATGCACTCTTCATACCTCAGCTTTCTGCTGAATTTCTTATGCTTCTGAGCTGTTCTCAATGTAGCCTCCCTTCTTTTGCCATCCAGCCTTGCTGCATAACATAAATGTTGTTACTCAGAGAAGATTTTGTGCTGGAGAATTATGCTGGCAAAAAGACATGATATTTTTTTCCTTTAGCACTGAGTGTAAAGCTGTTCTACATGCCTGCTGAAGGAGATGGCCTTATTTTGGCAGGGTAAATAGCATTCTAGGCTCGAATCTCCAAGATGTTTTAGGACAAAAGACAAATGCATGTTGTACTTGTAAATTATTAAATATTCTGATGCCTGTGACCTTTGTGTTGATTATCTTTTTCATCTCCCTGCTAGCTCCACTGTTTTCCTTAAGCAGGATTATGGAACAAGTACCAAGTACTCTTGGAACTGTTAACTTGTACCCAGGCAAACTTATACCCTGGTTGTTAAATTCATAGACAAGGTAAACTATAAAAGATCTATAGAGATTAAAGATGCTTTTTACCACCTAAATATGAAAATGAATCATAATATATAAATATTTTTTTCTGCCTTTACTGGTTTTTGTTTTTGGTTTTTTTTTTTTATTGCTGGACATAATTCACATATGGATTTAATTATTTCATAGTCTAGTCTGACATTTTAGGTCAGGAACCTCTTCTTCTTCTGCATTTTTGAAGCCAGACTTGGGCAAAGGTTAAACTTCATAAGAGCAACATTTTTTTCTGTATTACAATTTCATCATTAAATATTAAGGGACATAGAAATCTTCTGATCCCAAAACAAAACCAATATACATTTTATATGTTCAAGCTATGAATCAGACAGTGGGATAAACACATTATGAGGTGGGTGAGCAATTGCCTCAGGGGTCGAGCACAGAAGGTAATAGCGAATCGGGGAACATCAGACTTTCTGGTGACCTGTCACCAGTGGGGTTACACAGGGCTCCATCTTGGGCCCTGTGCTCTTCAACAGCTTCATAAATGACTTGGACACAGGATTGGAAGGGATACTAAGCAAGTTTGCAAATGACACAAAACTCAGAGGAGCTGTTGACTCCCTTGAAGGTAGGGAGGCTCCTGCAGAGAGATCTTGACAAATTAGAGGGATGGGCAGGCACCGACCACGTGAAGTTCAGCAAAGGGAAGTGCCACATTCTGCACCTGGAATGCGGCAACCCAGAGCGTACATACAGACTGGGGAGTGAGATGCTGGAAAGCAGTGCCACAGAAAGGGCCCTGGGGGTCCTGGTCGATGGCCAGTTGAATATGAGTCAGCAGTGCCCTGGCAGCCAGGAGGGCCAACTGTGTCCTGTGGGGGCATCAGACAAAGCATCACCAGCCGGTAGAGGNCAAAGCATCCCCAGCCGGTAGAGGGAGGGGACTGTCCCACTCTGCTCTGCACTGGGGCAGCCTCACCTAGAATATTTTGTGCAGTTTTGGGCACTACAATTTAAGAAAGTTAAAAATAGTTTAAGAAAGTTTAAAATATTAAAAAGCATTCAAAAGAGGGCCAAAAGGATGGCAAAGGGTCTTGAGGAGAAGCCGTTATGAGGAGTGGTTGAGCTCGCTTGGTATGTTCATCCTGGAGAAGAGGAGACCGAGTTGCAGTCTACATCTTCCTTCTGAGGGGAAGAGGAGAGGCAGGCACTGAACTCTTTTTAGTGGTGACCAGTGATAGGACTCAAAGGAATGGCCTGAAGCTGTATAGGGGGAAGTTTAGGGTAGATATTAGGAAGACGTTCTTCACCCAGAGGATGATTGGGCACTGAAACAGACTCCTCAGGGAAGTGGTCGCAGCACCAAGCTTGAAGGAGTTCAAAAAGCATTTGTATATGATGCCCTTGGGCACATGGTGTGACTCTTGGAGATGGTCCTGTGGAGGGCTAAGGATTGGACTCAGCATCTTCTGTGATTCTCTGAATGATTTTTTTTTTAAAATAAAATATTGCTGTAACTATGTGCCTTCTGAGGTCCTGTTTTTGTCAGTAGTTTTATTTGAGTGTTCACTCTATATCCATAAATCATGTTCCAGGAAGTACAATGCTCTGTTCTTCATATTTAAAGAAATTAGTTGATCTTGGCAAAATGAGGGCTCAGATGTAGTGACTTTGTTTTCTTTTACTATTTCTTTTTGTTAATATAATAGTTTGCTTCTGGAACTTATTCTTTTTAGCAGAACTTATTGTTCAGCTAAAAAATTAAATAGCCAGGCTTTTTGCATTTCAGTCCTCTGATATTATATTGGTGGAATTGTTTGGTTCCATATACATCCATTAGTACCTATGTTGCCAAGTGATGATTTCCAATTGTTTTCTCTATATTTGTATTAATTATCACAACATGAATCTTTAAATACTTTCCTCATCCCATTATGTTCTTAGCAGTGTTGTTCTTCACAAAAGAAGGGCTTAACTTTTTCTTCAAAATATTTCATGTCATCAGATTCCTTATCTTGAGAACGTGGGTCTGTAAATGTGGTCCTACACGTGGAAAACCTGCTAGCTGTTTGGGACTTCAGCTGAGTCATGTCAATTTGAGAATTTAGTCCTAGTCTCCATGCTGTCATGTGTACAGACACAGAAAGCAACTGAAATGGTGTTTGTTAGTGGAACTGAGATAACATCTATAGAGGCAAAGCACACAAATCTTGCCTCAGATACCTCCCCTTGCTTCCTCTACAGCTTGGCTTAACTCACCTGGTGTTTTCATGCCTTTGTTACTCCCAAGTTCTGAATGTCATTCAAGCCATCATATTTATAATGTACTAATTTAAAAGCTTGTAACCTTTACTGCTTTTGCAGCAAAGCCAGGTGATCTGTCATTTTTTTTACCTTAAAGCAGATGAAGATGATACCCCCAGAATTAGATTCAGCCCCCTTCAGTTCAGCTCCCAATAAATTTTGGTGGCAGAAACTTGTGCAAGTTACTCAATTTCAAAATAGTATTTCATCCATCAATAGGTCATTGATTTCAAAGATGAATGAGCATTTTAAGTACTTGGAGGAATCAGAACGTCAAAAGAAGGTAACAAAATTTGGGCTGAAGGTTTATTGTGCTGCTGTTGGTAGCCTGATACAGTCTTCTCCTTTCTGTTAATAGGTCTTCATCCAGTTCATAGAATCATCATAGAACCATTAAAGTTGGAAAAGGTCTCTAAGATCATCAATTCCAACCATTAAACTAACTCTTCCAAATTCACCACTAAACCATGCCTGTAAGTTATTTCTTTCAAGTTAGTATGTAGTCTGGTGTCAGTGAAAGATCTGAAGATGGTTAGTATCTCTGAGGATCATGTTACCATTTATCAGCTGATTCAGCTTCTGCATTTTAAATCTGGGCTTTTTCTTCTCAGTAGTTTTCATCTGATTTTAAAAATATCCTATTTCATTTCAAGGAAGTCTATGCAGCTGTGTCAAATTGAAGGAAATAAATGGCTCTCTAATTTGAGGTGGCAATGGTGAGAGCTCAGATCACCAATAGGAGTGATGGAGGCCTCATGATTTATCTTCAAGAAACTTGCAAACTGATTTTTGTCCCAGAGAAATCTGTGCATATGGCTCCTTTACATTAAAATAGCCTTGTTTTTCACCCTGCAAAGTCAGCTGACTCTTGGCTACAATCATATTGTGTAAATTTTTTATAGTTATCAAAATACTTATCGTAATTTGCAGAATTAACCTGCACTATGTGAAATTTAGAAATTCTTTTTATTTGGCTTTTTTTTCTTTCTCTTTTGGTTCATTCAGCCCAGCAGTATGGTGTGGCTGCTACCACAAAGTAAAGTTTTTTGAAATATTACAGAAATTTAACTTTTACTTTCCATTAACTTTCTTGGTTTTTTTTGCCACCTACAGAATTGACTTTTTTAATTGAAATTTTGATGGGAGGTTCTGAAAATCAAAGACCTATTTGATCTTTTCAAATTTATGTTAACCAGTGTGACAGAAAAACAGATGTGATTGCGAAGCTGATTGTTCCTAGGCAAATAGATTGCATTTACAAAGACCTTTCTAAAACCTAGTGTGATTTTGAAGCATGTTCTAGAAATGTTTCCTTTTTATTTAGTGTAGAGGATTCTTAGAAGCTTTTTTTTAATTTTAAGTTGTTAATCTGTTAATTATTAATGGGCAGTAGAGAAAAGCAAACACTCCAAAAGGACAGTACACTTATTAAATTTACAAAAGTTTAATTCTTTCACAGTATACAACACAGTATTACAGTCTCCAGAACTGTCACTGATAGTTCTCATGATATTTGATTTTCAGGTTTAAGATTTATGGTGATTTTAGGTCAAGTTCATACTCAGTGTTTGAGTTCATTGCATGTTTGTGTTGTCTGGCACAATAAGGACCTGATATTGTCTGAAGCCTTTTGAATAATACTGCATTGTCAAAAATGAAAGCAGAAATCTCTAATCATAGTTAAATATTTCATTTAGCCATAATTAGTATGTTGCAAACAATTATTCTGCATCTCACCTATGTAAAATATTGTTCAAAGGTAAAATGTTTTGGTAAGATTTTTAAATGCCAACCCTAACCCTAACCCTAACCCAAAACCCTAACCCTAACCCTAACTCATATTTTAATTTTGATATGCAATAAACTGGGAATAAATAATGGTCTTCGTGGTATTTTGACAAGATGTTTCTCCCAGGATTCAGTTATTTAACTGAACTTGACTCTTAGATATTAACAAAACACATCTCTTTTACTACCTGTTCAATGTTATAGGTCATAAACAGAGATTGTGCCCACAGATACAATGCTGTAATTGTGATTTTGCATGCCTCGTTGGTGTCATTGATTAGTGTGCATTATTCTGTTTTCCACTACTTCAGAAGTTATATCTTATGATAATTTTCCTCTTGCTGCATTGTAATATAAATGTAGTTCTCTGCTTGTTTTTTGTGGGTTTAGTTTTGTTGTTTTTTTTCTTCTGAGAAGTAATTCTTTGAAATATGTTTAGGCTCAGACTTGCCATGATAAGATGCTTTTAAAAATTGTGTTAAGGCAAGTAAAAGGGTAATAATTTACTGGTATGAAACCTGAGGCAACATATAAAAAGCAGCTGCTATAAAGGACAGTGAAGCTGAGCAAGCCTGAAAATGTACAGGTAACTTAAATAGCGTGAAGCACACAAGCAGTTTTTTTGCAAGACTGGAAGGCTGCCACAGCCACATATAGATGCACCCCCGTTTTTAGCTGGAGAAGGTCAGAGACAAAGAAACCTTGAGCCTTGGATTTATGCATACACAGATGACAGATGCCTCCTGAAGGAGATGTTACAAAAGAGGGGACAAAGTCAAACTGATAAGAACTTGACAGTGTAATCCAGACCCAGCTGGTCCTTTTTTTTTTGTAAACTTGTCTGAGTGTCACAGAATACAGGCAAAATGTCATACTGTCTGGTGAAATAAGAGGGTGAGCTCAGCAGTACAGTGAAAAGTATGCACACACAGCTGTGGGTTGCGCTTGTGTGGTGTGAGAAGTTAAGAGCATCACTCCCTTGCTCCCCTCCTCTGCCCTCCAGCTAGTGCCACATCCAAGGATGGAATAAGATTGTGGAGTAGTTTTGTTTCAGCTCTTTAAAAATTAGGCACCTAGTCTGAGCTTGATGCATAGTTCTCCCTCTAATCAGTGAAAAATTATGCAATTCATCTCTCATACTTGGTGTGGTGGTTTGACCCTGGATAAATGCCTGGTGTCCAGCAAAATTCTTTCAAGGCCTTTCCCCCGCTTTTCACCTTCCAGAGGGAAGGGAAAAAAAAACAGCTAGGAATTTATGGCTAGAGATAACAACCAAAAGAGAAGCTTTGATTAATACCACAGGCAAAGCAGAACTTAGAATAATGGTTAAATTTATTGCTAACAAACTAAAAACTAAAAATAAGAAATAGAAACAGGTTAGAAACACTTTTCCACCACCACCCCTTGGTCTGTCTGTGCCCCCTCCTTCCCCCAGTGGTGTGGGGGACAGGAAATGGAAGGTTTACAGTCAGTTGTTGTTGGGTCAGCCATTCATAGATGTAAGTCGAAAACTTAAGCAACAGTTCTATCTCGGGGGGCTTTCCTGTGGGCTGCAAAGGGGACAGCTCGCTTCACCACAGTTATCACCACGGTCACAGGGGAATAACAACTCTGAGTCCTTCCCCTGCATTCCATGGCATCCTCCCCACAAGGTAGATCCTCTGCTTTCTCATGGGTCAATCCATGGGGTGCAGTCTCTCATGAAAAGCTGGCTGTACCTACTTAGCATGAGTTTCTTCCTCCATGGGTCTCAGCCGCAAATCTTTGCAAGACTCTGCTCCACCTTGGGAGCCTCCTGCTAAGCGTGGACCTCTCCCTCTGTGGGTCTCACCTGCAAATCTCTGCAGGACCTCTGCTCCATCTTGGGGGCCTCCCATGAGGTAACAGCTTCTTTCATGCATTCCCTTGCTCCCACAGGGATCCCATGGGCTTTGAGGGATCCCATGGGCTTCGAGGGGACAACTCATAATCACCATGGTCATCACCAACATATTGAAGGAATAATAGTTTTTAGTCCTCTCCTTGATCCGTGGGGTCCCTCCCCCTCCTTCTCCTGTTCTCCTCCTGCACTGACCTTGATGTCTGCACTGTGATGTTAATCCATGGCTGCCAGTTTCTAACTGCACAACAACTTCTTAAATATGTTTGCACGCAGGGGCATAACTTAATGGTTCAAAAGCAGGAAGTTTTCCTTGGAGCTGGACCTCATTGTCTCTACTCTATAGGATGGAGGGAAACTTCCATAGGCTTCCAACAGAAGCCAATCTTAGTCTTGTCTTATAAAAAAAAAAAAAAAAAGCCTTATCTGAGAAACCCATGACACTTGGCATTAGAAAAAGAAATCAAACTGTTGGAAAGAATATAACAAAAAAACAGCCCTCACAACCTGCAGAAGCTGGAAAACAAAAGCTTGCAAGAGAACTATATGTACCGGCAGCATGAAACCCAAGCGAAAAAAAGAGGGGAATGGAAATAGTTTGGGGAACAGCTAAATTTTTTTCTACTGATTTTTGATCCAATCTAAATTCAGAGTGCATTTCCCCCCTATCTTCCAGCTCTACATTGGGCAAAGTGTGGTGTGATCAGGAGTATTTTCTTTAACATGTATAAAAGAAACATCTGAAGTAATTACTCATGCTAACTTTACATTTCTTGGAGAAAGGATTCTGGAGGCTGAAAAACAAATACCTCTGGCTTAGATGAAAAAGAAACCTATTGCTGCTTGTATTATAATTTTAGCTTGTCTCAATTCTTTGTAAAATAGGAGCCTTTGAGTGTGCCCATAAATAGTAAAAATATGTTTAACTTGTTCTAGCATCTTATTGGACTGTTTATAAAAAATGTTATGGCAGTTTTCTTAAGGTTGCTTTTCTTTGTTGGCAGAAGTAGACTTAGCATAACACTTTGGAACTCAATACAGAATCTAATGCTCTGCAGTGAAGAAGTAACTAATACCGGTGAACATGATACTAACAACCTATTAATTATTTACACCAGTAAAAGTACTGCTTTTAGGAGAATCACCTTATTTATCTGGATATCATCAAAACTGATACCAAAGTCGCACTTGAAAAAATTCTTGACTGAAAAGCCATCATGCATTAGTTGTCTTCGATTTAACACTCTTGGGGTGCTTTTGTGTGCATAGACTAAATGCAGACCCTCCAACACAGTGTGTTTGCGTCTCTGCATCAGCTGCATTAATTCAGTCTGTTCTCAAGATGCTATTTGGTAACTCTGTACAACACCTGGGAAGGATCTTCAGGTCTGGCCACAGCAGGGCATAAGCAAACATGCCAATGTGGGGATATCCAGCAGTTACCCTGACATCTCCTAATTGACTCCTGCGGACCTGCTAGGACTTGCTATGAATTTTATGAAGATGGCTGGGACATGCAGAGGGGTCATTTGCGAAAGAATTTCTAGACGGTATGTTATCTGGAAATCTGCTAGATTAACTCCCAAATTGCCCTATAAAAGGGAAAACTTTAGTGATGTATAAAAAGCAATTCCTGAGAATCAGATCTTTCAGTATGAATGACATTTTCCCTTTCCAAGTCAGATGAAACCTCAAAGTATTTGTCATCTTATTTCTAATATGTTTAATGTTTTAAATTACTTTTTACTCTGTTATATACTTTTTGTATAATTACAAGGTTTTGTAGTCATTCCAGAATGGGGCATAATTTCTGCCATAACCATTGGAGTTATGTAAGTTTATATAAAGATTGACCATAATGGTTATATTTCTAGAATTGACTGTGGTTTAATATCAGTTTTCTTTGTTTTGTTTTTCAGTCAAATAGACCAAGTGTTAGAATATGCTATCTGTAGGGAGTTTAAGTTCCCTATGTGGTCAATGGAGTCTAGAAAGTAATTCAGCCTATCTATCTGAAGAAGACACCCAGTGGTTAGGTATTGAATTGTTTTCTACATTTCATTAACTGCAATAGGTCAGCCTCCACACTCTATTATAGATATCTATGGTAGGTGTTTAAACCCTGAAGTAAGTTCCACCCACAGTCTTTCTACTTGCAACAATAACTTTAGTGCGTGGAGGAAAATTGCAGTTTGGTACTCTACCATTTCGTATTACAATAAATGTAAGCAAATAAGAAGCAGTAGAAGCAATATTTTGAGCCATTACTTTTATAGCTCTTTGCTTTCATGCATCTTCTGGGGATTTTCAAATGTTCAGATTTTTAAACAGCTTCTCTACAGATGCATTTTGTCATTTGAGATGTAATTTCAAAGGATGGGAAAAAAAAACAAACAAACATCAGTAAACACATTAAAAGATATGGGCTACCCCCTGACCTACTAGATAGTATTCTCAACCTTTCTGAAGATTCATGAAGTTCAAGGATTTTTCTTAAAATATAAGAAGAAATTGGTGTTGTAAAAGAAATTTCAACAGTTCTTATTACAGAGTTAAACATGATTAACCTAATATGAACTGGCCTGTGGCATCTCTTTTTTTTTTCCCAATGATTAGAAATGACAGGATGTTATCTCCAACTGTGAGATGGAAGCTAATTCAGTTTTCATAGAACTTTTATGTAAAACTGATTGAATTATTTAAGATATGTGCCATCTCTTGTGTAGGGCATTATATGCTCCCCAATTTTATTTGTGACTGAGATCTTTTACTATCTTTTAGGTCTTCACAGGTGTGATAGGTCAAGAAAGATACTTGCAATGAATAGTGGAAAGTAGACCACAGTTTTGAAGTTTTAGTATCCTGCATTTTTTTGGTGTTTTGTGGAGAACACTGCCTTTAAACCATGGACACATGGTAAAAATGTTTTGCCATCATAAAAAACAGCAGTTCACTAGGTCCATTTGGAAATACGGACTTTATGAGATAGTATTTGTAAATGGAAGGGAATGAAGATTCAGCATTTTGCAGAGAGATATGCAGTAGGCAAATTACTGCTTTATTGCTACATGAAATTATTGAGAGTTCTGAAATATGTGATTGCATGTATAGGGAGGGAATAACAACATAATAGTTTCATTTCAGAAAATTTAAGCCTCACTTTCACTCTCCCCTCTGCTAATTTTTTTCCTCAGCAGTTCATTAAGAACAGTGAAGGAGAATAAATGTTTCTGTCTTTGTTTCATACACACCGTGATTTCAGTGAAGCAAAGGTTTGTGAAAATAGCATTTCTCTGTAATTCAAACAGCAGCATGTGCAGACAGAATCTGTCTACTATTTCTGCATTCTTAACTTTAATTTTGTGACATTTTATATGTTTTTAGATGTTTATTAAACTATTAGGCATTATTTATTTATTGGTAGTGTAACCTACAGACATTAAGATTCCTATTAACAGTCCTTTTTTCAGTGTCTGGCACATCAAAACATTTACACACCACTAACATGACTGCATCAACCCTGTAAAACAGGAGGTATTTTAGTATGTACCCCAGGAGAGTTCTACTGGAAATTTAGCAGACCGTAGAGAAATCTTCCTTGCAGCTGTCTTAGACTTGGAAGCATTTTAAATCTTTCAAGACACTCTTCAAAGCAGTCTTGCCTTTCTCTTGTTATGAAATCCCCATCAGTTTCCTAAATAGAGTAAGTCTAAATGTAATTACCTTTGTTCTGTGGTGAGAAATGGAGTTAAACCACTGTCTTTACAGAAAAAAACTAAATGCCTGTATCTGAAAGGACATGGGGGATTTGTCTGTTGTAAATCAGGGCACCTGTGCACCTTTGGCTCTCCCATTTTTAAACCCCCCATGAACTCTGTGACAGAAGCAAATAAGGGCTCAGCAAGGCTGTTGCATTTGTTTTTCACTGATTGTTCAAGAAGCTGAACTGTATTGATGAAATTTCAAGAGGGTCACCACAGAGAATGAAAATCATTCTGTAAGTCAATGCACAAGGGGACTTTGGTCCACTGGTGAGCCTGGCAGAGATCAAAACAAGTTTCTTACTTCTTTCATAGTATTAATCAATAGGAAGATGTACTAAGAGGGTGAACTGCTTGATTTTTTTAAAACTTAAAACAAGAGGTGCAAGTCCTGGCACCCTGGTGCAATTGGATGGCAAATAGTGCATCTTCAGATATAAAACATGCTGATAGGCCAGTGGACTTTGAAGAAGGAGATATGGTCAGTCTATGGAAATATCAGGATCCAAACCAGCATTTTTGTTGTTTGGATAAATATGGACGATACCTTCTCAACAGCAGCAAGTCCATTTCTGGACCTGTGTTCTAGCACCCAACTACTAGCATCTAACTGCTGACTGAACACTTACACAGCACAGTTGAGATGTTTGAGAAGGTTTTCTTTGTCTTTATGCAAACAGAGAAGCTTCCTTTACATCTGGTTGTATTTCCCAGTCTTTTGAAATGTTCCTGCCCTCTTTGTAGAGAAACAGATACCACCATTTCAAGGTGTCTCAAGCTGCTTGTGCAAAAAAAAAAAAAAAATGACTCACTTGATACCAAATTTTTAAAAGTGAGTCATGGTTTTATTTATAAGGAGTAGGTGGGAGGATATGAGAACTCCTCAAGTCCCCTTAGGTTTTAGGAAACCCACAGTGAAAATAACTTTTCATTGTCTGATCCGGGCAAACACTGTCTCTGTTCATTTTATCGCAGTACCTGAATAAACTTCCATTTTTACTTCATAGTGTGTTAATTTGGAGGAAAAGGAGGGAAAGATGGGAAACTATCATGTAGTAAAAGTGCGAAAAGAAAAATTTTGCAATCACTCAGCACCCCTTTTTCAGACTGTCTTGGAACCACATTCAGCTCTGATGGGGAGCTGAATTCCAAGCCATCTGTGAATTCTCAAACTTGCACACCCACAGTGGAAAATGGGCATAATATGTTTCGATAGCTGCTTATGGGATTTGTCAAACTTTTTTTCCCTCCTTGGTTGCTTCTCTTCTCCATCTACATCCGTCTTCATCCTTATTTTCTCTGAATTTCTGACCAGCAAGAAGAGGAAAGAAACACCATCTGTTCTTGAAAAGCTCTAACTTTGGCTTCTTCTGCTGTTAATCAGCAGCAAATCAGACTAAAGCACAGCAATTGGTATTCCTCAGCTACAATGTATGCTACAGCAAATGTGAGTGAACTTTAATTGATCAGTGTTTAGTTACTAAACTCAGTATGACATGGCTACTGTGAGATTGTGGTTTAATTACTTCACAAATACATTGACCAATCCAGGTTTTTTGCCCCCTAAGGACCTTATTAATTGTAATCCAACTATATCTGAATATCTTTCATTCTTCTTCCATTTGCAGCATTTACCTAGATTTGATTTATATAACTATCGATAATCCAAATAACTTTTTCCAGCGATAGCAGTAAATGTTGTTTTGAAGCAAGTAGAAATCACTATAAAAACTATGAAGATTCTCTTCTTTCTGTGTCTATTGGATGGACTGGTCTAAGGTAATATGTAACAGAATTCATACTGTCTAATTGTAAAAATTATGTTTCACTCTAAGACAACATTGTTGTTAAAATTGCACCTGGCAATTATAGCAATAAACATGTTAGTGAGTTTTTCCTTCTAAGCACTGGGTGTTCATAATTCATTAGTGTGGGTTCTTAGAAGCAAATAAGTCAAAATAATTCAGCAGTGTGCCTGACTTCATAAGGAAATGTGATAAAAATTGCTGTTTGAATCTGAGTGGTGTGCTGACTTTTGTGCTATGACATTTGAAGACTGAGAATGCATGTATATGGAATACACATTCCTCCCCTTGTGAAAATGGAGGAGTAAATCTTAGCAGTGTTTTGTCATGACTCAATCTTAATTTCGATCCTCTGCTTTTATAGCTACAGCATATCCAGTCTTTTTTTCAAACCAATACAAATAAAAGCAGCATAGTCAATTTCTGTTTCCTGATGTTATGACAAA
This sequence comes from Campylorhamphus procurvoides, assembly GCA_013396655.1. NCBI lineage: Eukaryota > Metazoa > Chordata > Aves > Passeriformes > Dendrocolaptidae > Campylorhamphus > Campylorhamphus procurvoides. Next base: position 1,095,356 of record WBMV01007953.1, read on the forward strand.
CCACAGAGAAGGCGCATTATTCTCTCTGCTTTCAGTGAGCAGTAGACAAAGGAGGAATTTCACCCTAAGTGTTTTTTTTTGCTGGAATCTCCAGTTGGTCTGCTGTTACAGTGCTGCATCCAACACACTGACAAATAGGCTGTCAGGGAAGAATTTTCCTGTAATGTACACTGTGAAACGAAACCATCTATTTGTTGATATACATTGTTTGAAGTGTGTGCAGTTTGCCATGAGACATCATGAGAAGGTGACATGTCTTTGCCTCTATATAAATGCAGCACTTGATTGAAGTAAAACTGATGCGCTTGTTCCGTATACTGAGTTGTCAAATGAAGTAATGTGCCAGTGAAGTAGCTATGCAGAACTAAATCAAAAATACTTCTCTTCCTTATAGAGTGTTATTTGCTCTGTGTAGGCCCTCTGTATTTTCTTATGTGGGAGGTCTGACTAGACGGAATTAGCTGAACCCACAAAATTTTGATCACCTACCATTAAAAGAATAGGCATAGTGATCCCCATAAATGTTTAATAAAAGAGGAAGAACCAGGACAATAATTTCTTAGGTGGCTTCTAGAAATGATACTCATTTTCTCATTGGATTGCAGCCTGCTGTGACACTTGTGATTTGGAAGCCTAAGTGCAGGAATCAGTCTTAACCTGTTACCTGTTTCCACCACTTGTTTGTATTTCTTGGTAGAACTTCATTTTAAGTAGTTTAATTCTTCTCACATTACTACTCCTGTGGATTTTGACCACAGAAGTTTTCATGTTGCTGACTAAACTAATTAGTTTCAACAAATCACATATATTTTTCTTGGGTTTGCTGTTTTAAAATGAGTCCTAGTTCTGTGTGATCTTTATGGGGCTGCCTTTAATCTCACAGAGTTTATTTCATTATTGGCAGATAATTTGGCTCTCAAACTACTTAATTCATAATCAATGAATCTTATTCCATCAGTCATTAGTTCACTGTAGAAGAATATAATTTACCAGGAATAGGTGTACATTGGTCTATGTACAGTCTTCCACAACATCCTTCTCTCTAAGTTGGAAAGAGAAGAATTTGATGAGTAGACTGTTAGATGAATAAGAAAATGATTGGACAGTCACATCCAGATGGTAGTGGTCAACACCTCAGAGTCCTGATGGACATCAGTGACAAGTGGTGTCCCTCAGGAGACTATATGGGGACCAGTGTTATTCAATACCTTCGTTAATGACATAGATGAAGGGGTTGAGTGCACCCTCAACAAATTTGCAGATGACCCCAAGCTCAGTGGTGCAGCTGGCACACCTGAAAGATGGGATGCCATTCAGAGACAAGCTCCTGGACAAGCTCAAGGTAGTGGAACCATGGGACTCTCATGCAGTTTAACAAGACAAAGTAAAAGGTGCTACACCTAGGTCATGGCAACCTCTCATATCAATAAAGGCTGGGGAATGAACAGATCAAGAGCAGCCCTGCCCAGAAGGACTTATTAGTGCTGCTGGGTGAGAGGCTGGATAGAAGTTGGCAATGTCTGCCTGCAGCCCAGCAAGCCAGTTGTATTACCTGGGCTGCATCAAAAGCAGTGTGGCCAGCAGGTTGAGGGAGGTGAGTCTGCCTCGCTGCTCCACTCCCATGAAACGCCATCTGCGTCCAGCTCTGGGGTCCCCAGAACAGGAAGGACCATGAGCTATTGAAGCCAGTCTAGAGGAAGGCCACCAGGATGATTAGAGTGCTGGAGCATGTCTCCCATGAGGAAAGGCTGAGAGAATTGGGTTTGCTCAGCCTGGAAAAGAGGACTCTCTGAGTTGACCTAATTGCAGCCTTCCAGTAGCTGCAATGAATCTACAAGACAGAGAGGGACTTTTTACAGGAGCATGTATTGACAGCACAAAGGGGGAATGGTTTCAAACTGAAACAGAGTAGGTTTGGGTTAGATACAAGGAAGAAATTCTTTGCTGTGAGGGTGCTGAGACACTGGAACATGTTACCCAGAGAAGTTATAGACTCAGTATCCCTGGAAGTGTTCAAGGCGAGCTTGGAGGGAGTTCTGAGCAACCTGGTCTAGTGGAAGGTGTCCCTGCCCTTGGAAGGGGGATTGGAACTAGGTGATCTTTAATGTCCCTTGCAACTCAAACCCTTCTGTGGTTCTATGATTCGATGATTTAATTTATGTGTGTGGTATTCTTCCAAAAGGATAGGTTGCTTGAAAAGGCAACATAAAAGATACCACTCAAAGCAGTCTCACTAGATGCAGCCAAAACCAAGCCAAATATTGCTGTTACCTACCAAAAGCTTTCCATCAAGCCATTCTGTTGCTTCATTTCACTCATTATATAAGCGAAAGAAATGCATGCCATAATTTCTTGATGTATTTTTAATTATGCTGAAAGTGATTAAGTAGTTCTAGAAATTGAGGGTACGTCTGTAGTTACTCAGTTCAGTTTATAAATCCAAGAACTATGTATTTATCTTTTTAGATTCATTTCCAGATCCTTCATTGTAGTTGGAAATGAAGATCTATAAATGTTATGTGGCTTTGTATGCATAAGCAGAACTGTTGCATATTCATTGCAGCTTTTAATAAGACTTCAGAGTATCAGTGCTTTTGACATCACTCTTTACCTTCATTTTTTCCCCTCACCCCAGTCTGCTTAATTAATACTTATTTACTCCAGACAGATTCTTCTACAATTTGGTATTCAGTGGTTTGGATGCCAGCCATCGTGAATGCAACATTTGGGCTAACATTAAATGAGTTTTATTATGCTCTACCTTATAGAAACAACCAAGTCAGCAAGTAGCCTGAGTACTTAAATCAGGCAATTTCACTGCTAAAAAATAGACAAGGAGATGAGTGGGAAGGAGGTGGGCAAATCTTGTTTGCTTCTCAGTAGTGCTACTTTTCTTGTGTTAGTATAGAATTACCTTAGAAAAATAGAAAGTTACCAGCAGGGTTGGCAGGAGGTGACTTTCAGAGCCACATGTCAGTTGTCAACTGACCAGTCTGAAACCTTGCAAATTGGTAATCTGTTCAGATTGACTGAATTTATGCTGGTTCCTTAAATTTAATTTCAGGAAAAAGGTTAGGATCATAAATATTTTTAAAACTTCACAGGCTTGAAACAGCAGAATAGGCATTGTGAGATGCTGAGAGGTGTCTGCTCTAGAGAGGAATATTTTTCTGCCTTTGTAAAATTCCATCCAGATTTGACCAAATGGCAAAAATCTTAGTTTGCATATGCTCAGTGGCAATTTCTGGACTGCAGCTAGCTGATATCTCCCAGGGGACCGACTTAATAATCTAAAATACGCATGCTTAGTCTGCTCCGTGGTCTCAGTAATACTTTGCTCAGAAAAAGCAGCATTGAACACATGCACAAGGATAGAGTACTTTGAAGAATTAGATGTTAGGCAACTTGAGTTGGTTACTCGGTGTTGAAAAAAGTCGTTTGCTTCGATACATATTTTTTGCCTAAGTGGATGTTCGCTAAATTCTAAACTCATTGAATATGTGGAGAAAAAAAGAAACCAGTCTTTTCAAACACTGTGCTTTACAGATAATCATTCTAAAATCCTGCAAGGAAAGACTAACTGTGCCTTTAAAGTAGGTATGAAATATTTGCAATTAATAAGTCCGTATATTAAACAACTTCAGAAAAATAGACTACTGGATAGTCACTAAATGAGCATAATATGCACTGAATATAGCAGAGTGTGTACGGGAGAAAAAAATATACACAGCCATAATATGTAGGTACAGGAGAACATATTTTCTGTTACCTTTTCCTGACTCCATGGGGTATCACTTTTTAACCTTAGTAAACTTAACATATTTTCAGGTCACCAATATATAAAGTAAAGTATAGCTTTTAAGATCAAATTGTATCTCCTTAAATTTAATGCAATGCATGGTAATGCATTAAAAATTTATTGCAACTTGTATAGACAAAAGTGTGTGAACATACACAATAACGGTTTAAAAATATATTTGGAAATATTTTGATATTATAAGTTATTTTGCTATATATTTTAAAAGCATTATCAGATTTCTGCTTCAGTTCTTTGATTAGATATCTAAGAGAAGTTAATGTAGAAGAATAGATTATACCATACTTATGCTGTATTTTTAAATGACACATATCTGATTTTGGCCAAGACTGAAAGACAGGATGAAAGATACTAATTCATTATGGTAATTTCTGTATTGCAAGAAAATGTATGTTGAGGACAGCTGAAAATCACCTTTCCTTGAAAATGATCCATTTGTGTTATTATTTTCCTTCAGACTTAACAAAGAAAAGTCTTGTGAAAAGTGCAGCTTTGTCCAAGGAAAAAAATTCTCAAGGATTTCCATGCTGTTCCTTTAAATGTTTTGTTAAGGTACTTCTGAAAAGATCAAATATCATTACAAAGAGTAAAAATGCACCTAAGAGCGTCGACCCCATTTTTGCTAACATTTTATGATCTTATTATGCAATATGTACTGCATCTTTAATGCTTGCCTTTTAATCCACTTATAGATATCTATACAGGAAATGGAATATTGGAACATTAAGAAATGAGGAAAACACATGATACTGGAGGAGCTTAGAAAGCAATAAAAAAGGGTTCTGTCAAAAAAGTAATAATCATATTGTAAAAATAGGTCATTTCTTTTCATCTGTCATTACTATAAGAATTCAGTATTAATATATACTATATTAATTCAGTATTCAGAACTTCAGCCAAAGTGTTCATATCCACAGAGGACCTGACAGGAAAATACAGTTATGATTACCTGTATCATATGTAGGAGTATTATGAATAATGAGTCATATGAAATGTGTATGGACTAGATATGTACATATATATCCAGATAAATTTCAACTCATAATCTATTGTGCAGTAAGAACTTGTCTGTCTGGATTACCATAGTTGAAAAATGATATAAAATATTCTCTCCAACAAGATCAGAAGGAGTTAATTGTACTGTAATATCACCTTCTAAAAACAAAATGATGCCTAAATTTGGCAAAAAGCCCTCTAACAATTGCTTCAGTGAATTGAAGACAGGGTAGATGGCTCCAATCCGCTAAGGGTACATTTTAAACAGTTATGCTATGTGTTACTATGTATTGCTATGTATGGCTATGTATTACAGTTGCTATGTATTTTTTCATAGCAAAATGGAGAGCTATGATGTGCAGTCATCAACAAACTCAGAGTGTTTTGAAACTTCCTGAAATAAAATCTCAGCTTTGCTTATTGAGTTTGCACTTTGTTTCTTGCTGAATTCTTTGAGCAAAGTTCTTTGTGCAGAGAACACTTCAGGCAGTGCAGGTCACTGAAAAGAGATGACTCTCTTCAGGACAGGAGTCACAGCATCACACTTGTGCCACAATTATACTTCTGCTTTGAAAGCATCTGCTGCCTTCTATTTGCTGTATAGGGAGCTTGATACTCAACTAAGGCTCCTTAACTACATGCTTACATTTATGTGGGGTGGAATGTATCTAGATCTGGCTCTTAGAAAATTCTCCCTATTTTTGCCTTTTTTCACCTTTTGCTTTTTACAGTTCTTTTTGTCTCCTTTTTTTTTTCTCTTCCTGCCCTCATAGCATCAGCATTTTCTCCTCTGTCAACACTTAGAAACAGAAGATAAGGTTACAAACCAGGTTAAGTAATCCAGTTGATTCTGCTACTTTTTCTTTGCCTGTAACCAAGTTTTTAAATAGCAATAGCTGACTGTACTAGGATCTTACTCTCTTATTTTTCCACCATTTATGTTTGGCTGCTCTCTCTTCCTACGCAGTAGTATCAGTCTTCTGAGCGTTCCCATGATTTTGAGCTAAACAGCCATGGAAAGAAAAAGTAAAGGGGGGTTTGAATCTTTCCTGTCTGATTAGGGATTTTAATCTTAGTAGATGGAAAAAAGATGTAGGGAAATCTTACTGCTTACTTTATCTTCTCTAGTAATCTTTTAATTGTAGTTTCTTGGAGGATACTAAATGAGTATAAAGGTGGTTTTTTTAACTTGAAATTTTCACAGTGTGCTTTTTGGGGAGACCAAGTCTTTGAATTCAGTAGAGACTGTTCTTTGAAGTGTTTCTTTGGTAGCTGCTGCTGTGTTTCCCTTCATTCTGTGGGGGACCATTCTACTTCCATTGTATTGGCATTTTTACACCAATATCTTTTTTCTGCACAGATCACTGGCAGTCAGGGGAAATCCATTAAGGCCAAATGAAATCTCATTCTCTGAATTTATAGTGCATACTTCAGATAAGAAGATCAACATTCATATAATTAATGCCCACTGCCCCGTTCTTGAGATGTACCAGTTTAGTGTATTTTAGGTCCATCCAGTGATGCTTCATGAATTGGAGGGTAAGAGAATTCATATTAAATTGAGCAAGAATGAATGGATTTACAGTTTAGGGTGGAAAGGCTGATGGACTTGGCAAGGAATTCACTTAAGTAAAGTCAGGTGCGTTGGCAATAAGCAGAAACATATTTTATTTTTTGGCAGGAAAGCTGTTATGCTCAGGGAATATCATATGTCTTGTTGACTGAGGGAGAAAATTTTGGAGAGATCCTCTTGTAAAATTTCTGGAATTATATCACAGCCTTTGTCAAGATGTAAATAATTCAGGATTGCAAAGTCATCTGGAGAACAGTCAGGGAAAGAAAGAAGGGATTTTTTGACATTGATGCTTCTCTTATAGTCAGAATAAAATAGTTCCTTGATCCATTTTATATAAGCACTGGGTTTGTGCCAGCAATGAGATGGTGGTTTCAAACCATAAAACAAAATGCCATGCAAATAAGAAAGAAGCCTAAATCATTAATCCCTATTAAAAAAAAAAAAAAAAAGAGAAAAAAAGAAGAAAAAAGCGCATTTGACTTAACTGAAATGGCCTCTGTTTTCTCATAGTCCTCACATTTCATTTATGTCTTTAATAACCAACAGTGTCACTAAATCACATCTCTTCTCACTTATTTTTGTTTAGAAACAAGGTTTCAATGATTTTTTAATAATTTAAAAGTAGAACACTTAATTGTGAAACCTTAATATTATTCAATTTTCAACATTTTTTTGGTTCTAACTTTATAGTAAGTGCATGATTAGGCATCAAGTCTAACTTTTGTGAGTGGATTATTGCATAAAAAAGGTATGTTTGAATTAAATTTGATCTGAGGCTTACAGCACTAAGGGAGATATAAAAAGTACTACTAGCTCTAGTGATTGTAACTTACCTTTTTTTTTTTTAAATTGCTTTTGTTATTATGGAGGAACTGATTTTTCTATAATGCTTACTATTTATTTGGCATTTGATTAACCTTTGCCAGTTTGATTAACCTACTGTTAGGACATTTGTTGTTCAACACAATTGTATTTAGTTTCAACATGCAATTTGGGTAGATAGAGAAAGGGGGGAAATTAAAAGGGGCCTTCTTTTGACTGCAGACTTGATTGCCTCTTTCTGACCCTCCTGGATTGCAATGAGTGGACCTGATAGGTCTTATATGCCAGCAGTGGACTGTGTAGTCTATACTCACCAAGTGATCATAGAATTAGAACTGTTTGGATTAGATGGGACCTTTAAAGATCATTTAGTTCCAGTCCCCTCCCCCTCCCAAATGAGCAGGGGCATCTTCAGCTAGATCAGGTTGACCAGAGCCCTGTGCAACCTGACCTTGAATGTTTCCAGGGGTGGGGCACCACCTCTGTGGGAAATATGTTCCAGTGTTCACCCCTTTCATTGTAAAAAATATCTTCTTTATATCTAGTCTTAATCTAACTTCTTTTAGTTTAAAACCATTACTCCTTGGTGAGAAAAACATTTGTACTTGGTCACTGAAGACAGGATGAGTTATTTAACCATGGCAATGTGGCTCATCAATACCCAGAGATCTTTTTGTATGAATATGTGTATGTGTTTTCATCTGTGTACATGCATGTGCTTTTATACAGACAAGATTAGGTATACATGTGAAGCAACATATATCTGTGTCATGCATATTTCCTAGCCTGAGCAGGTATTTAATTTTCTCTATGCCCAAAACCACCTGACGTCCTCTGGTAAGAATAACCTAAATATCCTCTCACTGGGAATATGCAGTTATATGTGTATACGTACATCTTTATTTATAAGTAGTTGTAGTGACCTGTTCACTAGTGATCTGTGTGTATGTTTCAATCAGTACTAAAGCAGGTCAGAAATGCCCAATTAGACTACTTTTTATATAATAACATGTATTTCTTTGCAAACTTGAAACCTTTGGAATCTTTTTACATAACCGTCTCTCCTCCACTTTTTGGTTGTGTTTTTGTTTTGTTTGTTGGGGTTTTTTAATAATAGTAGATTTTCATTTTCTATTCATATCTGACACAGTAAAAAAAAAATTAAATATAATTTGTCTGTGAGTGCTGTGCCACAGTTGTGTTTCTTCCTCATGACAACTATTTCAGTCTTGTGATGCACCAAAATGCTGTCTAGTCAACTTTATTTTCTTCAGAGAGAATACAACGTTGTGAAATCATTAGGCACAGTAGTTTATACTTCAGAAAATTAGTAGGGAATTCAGCTTTGTTCAGAGGTTGCTAAGCAGAGAAACATTGTGCATGGTGATATTGTTTGAATTCCATTATGAAAAAAAACCCAAGTTTTTTAAAGAGGTCAAATTTAAATTGCAAGCAAGCAAGCAAGCAATTTGTTATGTGAAATGCACAAACATATGTCTTGTAAATGATAAATACTGAACTATATTTTCTTCTTAATAGGCCAACATCAGTAGATTTTGTTTAAAAAAGAAACTGCTTCAGTTGCAAAAACCAAATATATTTATTTTAGTACAAACTAAATAGCTTTTATGAACATTTTCTGTCTTTCATAATTGCCTGGAAGTCCTGTGAAGTATTCTTGCAAATGAAAAAATGATAAACTGAATGAAATAGTCAGTAAGTCAAAATGAAAGATCATGATTTGGGGATTTCATCTGATTTTTTTCCTCTTTATTTCAGTCCCTATTCAGGGAAATAGAACTTCTATGGATTTCTCAGATTGCAGAATCTCAAATCTACAATGCTGATTTAAATTTGGGGTTATATTTTGTTCCTCTTGAAAGAAAAAGCCCCAAAGATATAAACATTCTGTTAACTCTGTTATATCTCTCATACCAAAGGCTTTACCTAAAACTACTTTTCTGTGATTCAGTAAAATAAATAAACATCAATATTTATAGAATGTTACAATATTTAAACAGGTGTAGTTTTGCTGGATGAAAACTGACATATGTAGCACTAATTTTTCAAAATAAAATATTTTAAAACTATGACTGAATGCCTTATACTTTTACTGCTATTCTTTACAAGTATTACAGTAACACATGGCTCACTGAGGAGATGCTGAGCTGGACTGACAGCTCCTATCTAACACACCATTATATCCATCTGTTTTCAGATAAATTATTATTTTCATTTTTAAATTTTAGAAAGTGAATAAAAGTGAGTTGGAATAAAAGGAAAAGTAGTTTATTCTTTTATAAACAGCTATTACAAGAACTGTCATAAAACAGGTTTAGAGCTGCACCTTTTTCTGTATTCAAGGGTTGAGTGGAAAGCTGGGGAAAACACATCAGGTGCAGCTGAGAGAGATAAATATTTGTTTAACTTGTATACTGAAGAAAGTGAAAATATGATGTAAGTCAAGATTGGCCCTGCCAGAATGTGCTACTTCATGACACATTTCTTCTATATCACCTTTTACTGCCTGGATCTGTTTCTGCAAGACCTTGCACACATGAGTGCTCTCAGTAAACATGACAGGATGGCTGGAAGACTTGGCAGACCCGGAGCCAATACATGTCACAAATCCTCAGCACTGCAATGAAACCAGCTGGGTGTCAAGGGACATTGGTAGTTCAGACCTCATAGCCTCCTTCCGCATTGCTTTCGTATTGTTTTGTATGTTTTGAATTATTTCCTGTCACCCTCAAAAACCATGAATATTGTTTGCCTCTCTACCCACTTCAGCTTTCTTGCTCTGTCTCCTTTCTTTGTTTAGGAGAATAAAAAATAGAGGAAAAACTACCTTGAGTACTGTCTCTGACACTATATGTACACCAAATACAGAAGGAAAGGAAACGAAAAGAAATATAAATTTCTGTATATTTAATTGGCTACCCTGTGCTGGTAAGTCTAGAGGCTTTATCTCAAGCTGTTCCAAGCATGGCTATAAGGTAATTATTTATCAGTGCATGCTCAGTGAACATGCTCACTGTACTACACAATGCCAGGTCTTGTTTGGTCATAGGTAAGAAAGATTAAAGATAATACCACGGTGTAACTGTCGCAGAACTTAAAAGCTATCATAAATAGAAGAAGTCAATGTTAATATTGTTTCACCCATTATTAATATGGACAGGTATAGCCCCTACCCTATCCAGAAAGTGGATGTGTGAGATTAGGGCTCTACGCTCAAGACGCACAATGAAAAATTCCAAGAATTTTTATATCAAACAAATGGAAAGAAAAAAAGGTCCCCAAGAAACCATTAAGAAAGCACATGATAAGATGAATTCAAAAGACCTGAGTTATGTCAGAGAGAAAATATTGAATTGTTCCCTGATTTTGGTATCAGGTTGGTATTTGATTAATCTCATGCTCGATAACATCTTACATTAGAATGTCAAGGGGAGAAAGCTATTATGTGTAATAACACACAACAATATCTGGGGAGAAGAGATACTTAATTTTTCAAATTGCCCAGTGCAATGGAATGAGAAAAAAACCATTCCTAATAAGAAATTGGAAATTACTTCTTTTTCATTTCATACTTTCTATTTTTTAAAAGCTTTAGAAGTGATAGTCCAGTGTCATGTTAACTCCAGTGTTTGTTTCTTCTGAATGAATCAGAACATCTGTTTAAAGTCTTTCTGTACTCTGTAGGTGATAGTGATTTTGCAGTACCAACAATGCAGGAGGAAATGAACTTGTCTATTCATATGGCCAGACTGTGATTTTACTTTATTCTTTTGTTTTTCACGTGTCACACTGCTGCAACATCAGTAATTTTACAGCAATTAGCTGAGAATGTGTCTAACATTCCATTTACCCCGTCATGAACTGTACCTTGTTGTATTGGGATCAAGCTTTTAGCTAACACATTTAAGAGCTGGGAAAAGCAAGTAGGGTCAGAAAGAATTTGTTTAAACAGTTCTGTAGTTTGAGAACACCCTGTTGCTATGTGAAAAAGCTTGTTTTGTGTGGTACTAACTTTCAGAGACATTTCCCTTTCTTCCCTCCCCTGTATGAGGAGTAGATTTCAATTTTATTTTTTTTTTTTGCTTTTTTTTTTTTCCTGCATGAGTTGCTCTACAAATGTCTCCAGAGTGGGTTTCTTAATGAACTCACCTTGGGAGATATTGACAGAAAAGCATATGCACAAATATAAAAGTATTAGAGACAGAGTGTAAATTCAATTCAAACCCTTTTTGAGAGCAAATTAATTATTAAATTTGTACACACCACAGAACTTTCTGCAGCTACGCTTAATGAGAAGCACTTTCTATTGTGATTTCGTATGGTTATGTATAATCCCAGCATTTGCACACCATTCTGAAAAATATGTTGGTAGGCTATTTGGAGTCTAAGAATCTCCTGTTTGCAAATAAGAGCTGTGCCTGGGTGAGTTGTGGGGTTTTTTAGAGCTTTTACAGGTCTTTTAAAAAATGGAGGCATTAATTTCATTAATGCCTTTGCATTGTTCCTCACACATTTTTCCTTCCTGTTTATGGTCAGCAACCCAAAAGAGATATCTTTGTAAAAAAATAATCATCTTATATAAACTAATGTAAAAGTGAAATCTCAATAATATTAAATGATTTATTGTTTTCATAGTCATTCAGTACTAAAAAAGGAAGATTGTGGGAAGGTTTAAACTACTGTTATGTTTTTACCTCAATTCCACTTCCTAAGACATGGCTTTAGATCACACTGTCTTTTTTTTTGCTGTTCCTTTGGTATAGTCTGAACACTGGTGACTGGAAATTGTGAATTTAGGGCAGCAGCCCAGGAAAAAAAAATGAAACAAATCAAAAGTAAAAAATATGGCTGTATGAATAATTCATGTGCTCAGTGTTCATTGTATGCAGATTCTAACTTTTAATAGTGAGGGAGTAATACAGTAGTTGACTTGGCTGAGTCAGTTTAAAGTAGAACTGTAACACTTTTACTCACTTCACTGGCTTCCATCCATACTGTGATTGGAAACACCACCTGTATGTCAGTTTTTATGGAGGACAGAGTGTCCATTTTGTCAGTGGTTGAAGTTCTCCTAAGACTTAACCTTTCCTCACAAATGTCTTGAAACACCTGTCTTGCAGTACCACCTTCATTATTATTATTATTACTATTATTAATATTATTATTATTATTTATACAGGAATCTCTATTTGGACAAAATTTTTCTTTCCTGATTGCTGCCATCATTTCAGTCACTTAATTGTACTCTTTTCTCTTACATCTCTCTGCTTGAACAGAAAATTAGATTTTTCAAAATTTCTTGCAACTGGGTATGATCCATTAGTATATTTTATTCTCCTTTCTGTTCTCCTCTCCAGAAAATTTATGTACCCATTTCCTGTGCACCTTAATCATCACAGCAGTTATGGTGAGAAAAGAAGTTAATAAATGAAACTTGCAAGCCAATGGGAAAAATAAATCTAAGCAAAGCATGAATGTTATCCTTCATTTCCTGCATTGCTATTCATGAGATTGTAGAATAATTTAAGACCATCACACCAGTGGTAGCTTTGTAAATTTTGTAGTATTTGTAGTATTTTGCTTTGTCCATTGTGAATTCTGATGTTGCAGAAATTTTTTACTATGCAACTGTGCATAAATGCAGAGTGCAGAAGTGAAGAATTGGGTCATCCTACTACTTGACAAGATCCCTTTGAACTAATTTGGAGTTTTCCATAAACAAGATGGGAGCAGCATGCAGAATTACTTTCATTTTCTTTACACATTGGCCATAAACTTTAAAGCTGTGGAGCAAAAATAACACTTTGATATAAGCATGCTAATCTTTGCCTCATTTATATATGCACTGCATAAACAGCTTTTAAATATGCTATTATAGTATACAGGAGTCTATTTCCATCTCTGATATTCCTGTGAGAGTATTACAGATATTCATGTGAGAGGGAAAGACGATCAGCTAAAAGGCGCAGTTGAGTGGGAGAAATAGTCTTGCAAATTACTGTGGGTAATGGGGAGGTGACAACCATGTTCTTGTTGGTTAAGAATAACCTCTCTCACACACTCTAGAGCATTTTGGCAGCTGTAGAAGCAATTGTCTCAGCTTTCCAGAGGGCCGGCAGGAACAGCAGTAGAATTATGGATGTCTATGCCTACAGTCAGCTCCTCTCAATCTGTTGCCCATGTTGTTAAGCATAGGTTAGACCCAAGTGAGCATTCATTAGCACATTGTATGAAATTGTACAGTGTTAGTATCCAAGACGGTCTGGTTTTCCTTACCATGTGACTGCTTTTCTGACTGACAACTCTTGTTGAAATTTTACTTGTATCCCAACTGAAATTAACTTTGGACAACTTCTTATTGAAGTGCTGCCCTCCTAACGAGGTGATACACAGTCCACAACAGTTCATTACACAGCCTATGTTTTTAATATGGAAGGCTGGTTCTCCAACTTTAGCTGCTATGACCTGCTATGACCATAACTCAAAAAGAATATCAGGGGTTTCTCCAAATTCTCACTTTGGGCCACAGTATTTTTTATGTAGGGCCACAGTACTTTTTATGTAGGGCCACTTAGTCCAGGCTTCATGATGTTCCACGGTAAGGAACATCATTTCCCATTTCATCGTTCTTTCAGCAGTTTCTGGCAGAAATTAGTAAACGAATAAGTAAATAAATAATAAGTCTGTTCCTTGCAGCCAGTGTCTATATACATGTAAATGGTTGAATATAGATTATATGTAATGAGTACATTACTATACAATGTTCCCTCTGAGGAGATGCAGTGTCAGAATTTAGTCAATTGGTGCAGATTTAGGTTATGATACCACCAATGCAGACCAGCAACAAACTTGCATAAGCACTGTCACTGGTTTTAACTCTATATACATCCTAGTTACACAGCATTGTTTTGAGATAATTATGACATTTAAAATATATAATGTAAGAATAGCCATATTGCAATATTGCTCAATTTTTGCTGTTTCTATATCAGCTCTGACTCATGAACCCTTTCCAATGCTGCAGTCTTGCCATATTGCATCTTATTATATCAAGTGCCAAGAGTAATAACATAGAACCTTTGTTTTTCTTACATGCTCCATTTAATCTCTGAGGGCAGGACTCAGCTCAGTGGAGTATGTACATATAGCAGCATTACAGCAGTCCTGTTCTGGAACCACAGCAGCCTTTGGTCATAAATTTCTAGACCACAGCAATGCACAAGTTAAGCATATACGTGAAAACTATGAGAAGTTTAATATACAGTAAATTTGACAGTAACTTTCTGTAGCATTTGCAGTAAACCTCTTCTAGATGGTTGTATATTAAAACTACATGGTCTAAAGACATTTATCCTAGTCTTGACATCAGCTGAAGGAACGGGATGTAAAGCGTGCAGAAGTTTATATTGCATTTCAGTAAGCTGATTCATTTCTTATTAGTTCTGGGCAAGTGTATGTGGGGGAGGAGGGAAAAGGGAGGATGCTCTTAGTTCTAAGAAAATAAATTTTAAAAAAAGTCAAACTGTAAACATGGCATTTGAGTATAAATATAGACTGTCATATTTTCAGTGACACTCTTACAGCAATTAGCACTTTTTGAAAGTATATTATTTGCCTCCAGAAGGGGAAAATATGGCTTTACTGGAGCTGCATGTAAACAGCTTCAAGTGCAAGTTGACATGATTTTTCCAAATAACAAAATATAGAATAGACCAAGACCCAACAGTGATTGACACGGAAAAGTTACTGTAGATGCATACATAATGCATTTTCTGGAAAACTAAGAAAACCAGTGAAGAGCAAGCTAAGACAGGACCTATATTGCCTAACTTTGGAAAATTACAGTATAGTAGGCTAGGCTCTCCTGAAATGGTCATTTCAGAGGAGCAAACACTTAGAAGGGGTAATGCATCCCTTCCGTATGTACAAACCTACTTTGCAGGTAACTCAGGTTCAGTGAAATGTATATCACTCCAAAGGACCATAGTATCTATTCTCCACCCATTGCTAACATCTTCTGGTAACCCAAATAGAATGTTCTCCTTATAGGAACTCAAATTTTCAACACTTTGTATACCAAACTTATAAAATTAATCTGTTTCAACCATCCTTCCTCCCACATCCCAAATTCAGGTTACCAGTGGAAGTTTAATATAGTGATCTTCATCTGCTAAATTGCAAAGGAAGGAGCTTGCAAAATGGGATACTGGACAATTGACACAAATGGAGTAGAGTTAAAGGTAATTGTATTGATTCATGGTACCTGTGGCTGGAATAATGTGGCTGTCTGGTAAAAGAACTGAATGTTAGATTATTTATTTTTAAATTTTTTTAACCCTGTGCCACATCTGTGGTTTTAAATTATTGTACTTGTTTATTTTCTTTCATTTTTACAATGGTAAGTGCTAGTTGCAATGGCATATAAAATTCTGGATGCTTTTCTTTTGTGGTTTATCAAATTGGATAAACTTGCTGGTCCAATCAAAGCAGTATTCTGTCTTCAGTGGGCACTTACATGTTATTCAGGCTTCTTCTGACTGAGCTTAGTAAGTGATCTACCAACTTTGCTTGACACAGAAAATCCACTTTTAGTATCCATCTCCAGTTTTACCCTCTTTTGGTTGACACTGAAGGCATGAGGAGGGCTGGAAGAATCAGAAATAGAAGCAGTAAAAATACTGGAGTAATATGCTTTATTTTTTTCAAATATCATCACATTTGAGATAAAAATTCAAACGAGGCACAGTCTAATTGGTGCCTGTCATTTAGCTTTTTCAACCTTATAGAGTCAGTTTCTAATTTCCCAGCTTCATGGGCTCACTGTAATACAAGCATTATTCAACATTTACATCCAGTAATAAATGTGATCCTAGCAACCTCATAAAAAAAAAGCTCCCTGCCTTTTCCTATATTATTTCCTGTATTATAAGAGTTAATATATTTTAGTTCTTCAGAATACTTAAAGGAGAGAAACTGTATGACTTGCTTTTCTAGAAAAACAAACAAACAAACCAAAACAAAAAACCCATCAAACAAACAAAAACCCCACACCCTTAGAAATTTACAGAAGTTTGGCTCCTAAGAGAAACTTCTGGAATATGTTTTCTCTGAATCTATGAGCTCCCTTGTAGCTTTACTAGTTAAAAAAATGAGTTGACATTGATGAAGAAGTTGCAAAGAATAAAGTAATTGAGCCCTAAAATCAGAAAATAGTTTTTGTGTGGGTGTCAACTGATCATTAAAACTGTACAAGAAACAAAGATGTGAGGAGGGGAAAATTTACTCAATAATCCCATTGAAATGAAAGTGCAAGGGAAAGATAAAATTTCCTCAGAGGAAGAAAAAAACCCTATTTTTCCAGGAAAGTAGGCCATGTGAAGCCTGCTTCTCTCAGAAGGTTTTCACATATATTTTCTAAGTTATGAAACTTTTTTCCACTGGAGGACTGTGTTTACATTTATCAATATAACTCAAATGAAAGGGCAGTATTGCATACATAATATTACATACTACTTTTTTCCCATTTAGTTAATATCTTATCAAAGTTTTCTATAAGTGTAAAAATGTGGGCATTATCAAGATAGATAAAAAGAATAAAATTTTAGCATGTCATTCAGTGAAAAATAAAATATGCAAGCTTAAAGTAACATCAGTATTTTATATATCACATGCTGTGCATCAGGTTATATATATTTTTCCATCTCTAACAAATGTAAAAGATCTTACATATCCAGCCTCAACAATTCATTGCATCAATTGATGTTGACCACAAGGCTCAAGAATTCAGTGTTTATTGTTAAACTAGGCACTTGGTGTGTGAGAAAGATAGCAGGGGAGTTGCAGAAAAGAAGTCAGAAAATGAGCACAAATAAGAATCTGTTAAAAATAGTTGAGACGAAGCCTCTCTGTTCTTGAAGATGATGTACTGTACTTTCTGTTACATAATACAAAGGAAAATGATTATAGCAAATTGGCTGTAAAAACATAGACCAGTCACATTTTGTTCTTGTTTTGTTGTGGGATAAAATGTATTGTGGGCTCCAAGGACTTGAAAGGAAGTACTTTGGGGGAGGTCTGCAGGAAGATGTGCTTGAGAGATGAGTTTGCAACCTGCTAAAGAAAATATAAAATGAGCAAACCTAAAAAAAGAAATGCAAAGAAACAAGCAAGATGCACAACAGGAGACCAAAGATGATGTAAAGCTTCTTTTAGACTAAAAGAACAAAAACAGTGTCAGATTGGGATGATTATTCAAATCCACCTCTTTTCTCACATTTTGATTCTTCACATTGATAAGTGTGTTTCTTCTTATTATTCTCTTTTTGTAGAAATTGTAGGAAATAAAGTGTATGCTGCATTTTTAGGTCTCTATATCTCAGGAAACGTGAAGTGTCAATAACTCCTATGTTTTGCTGAAGTTAATAAAAAAATACATTTTGAGACTAACTGATGAAATGGAAAACTAGTTATCATTTGCCCTTTAAGTGATAGGAAAAAAATGAGATGGATATTGGCTCTCATTTTAGCAGAGAGAGCAACCTTAACTGAAAAATTATATTAGAGCTTTAAAGAATAATAGTGCTGTTAAAGCTACCAAGTGCACAGCTTCACATAGAGTCACACACAGACCCCTAAAATCCTGGTCTATCTGCATGAAGATACATGACAAGCTTGATACCAAGTCCTTCACAATTTGCTGGGAAAAAAAAAAAAAAGACTGGGAAACAGCAACTAAACTTTATATTGTCCTTTGACTTAATGTCTTCAGTTTTTCAGAAAAGGACGTAGGGGTCCTCTGGGACACCATGAGCTGGCAAAATGCCCTTTCTGCAAAGAAGGCTAATAGTGTCCTAGCCTGCTTTAGACAAAGTATTGACCCAGGTCAAGGTGTATGATCTTTCCCCTCTGCTCAGCTGTGGTGAGGCCACATCTGCAGTGTTGTGTCCAGTTCTGGGCATCCATCACAAGGAAGAGATAGACATAAAGGAGAGGCTCCAGTAAAGAATCACTAAGGTGATTAAGGACTGGAGCATCTCTCCCATGAGGAAAGGCTGAAAGAGATGGCATTGTTCAGCCTGGGAAGAGAAGGCTCAGGGAGATATTAATACATATAAATACTTGAAAGGAGGGTGCAGAGAGGATGGAACCAGGCTCTTTTCAGTGGTACCCAGTGACAGGACCAGAGGCAATGGGCACAAACTGAAACATAGAAGTTTCTCTCTGAACATCAGGAAACATTTTTTCACTGTAGGTGTGACAGAACACTGCCTAGGGAGGTTGTGCAGTCTCTGTTCTTGGAGGTACTCAAAAGCCAGCTGAACGTGATTCTGGGCAACCCTCTCTAGGTGGCTGGTCTTGAGCAGGAGGGTTGGACCAGATGACCTCCAAAGCTCCCTTTTGACCTCAACAATTTTGTGGTTCTGTGATTCTTCATATGATTGAAAAGATATGGGTTTTTTTAATGTTTTCATTCAGCTGCAAAAATCTTTTCAAGGTGCTTGATAAAATAACTTTTTTTTCTTCTTATCCTTTTCAAGGAATTCCTTTCTTTTTCCTGAAGTGTCAGAATAATACCTTCATCCTTTTAATTGTCACAGCTCCACTTGTGTGCTCCCTGGTACTCTTTATATTGTACAGACAACAAACTGTTGCACTTACAAATTCAAAATCCATTTCTACATTTAAAGAAAAAAAATGTTTAATTGCCACAATGGCAAAAATGCAAAACTTCTTGATTAATACAGAAGACAAAATGTTTCATAGTCATCAACATATTTCACATCAATAATTTGTAGCTCAAATTAATGTAGCACTATTAATCAATGTTTGCTCTCTTATAACCCTTTAACTGAAAGAGAATGAAGTGAAATACTGCACAAACTCAAAACTACAGAAACATGTGTCAATTAAACATCCATGACTGAAATAGTATGCATGTTATGTCAAAGTTGCAGGAACGTTTTTCTTCCATTACTTTTCTTCCCACGTTTTGCAGAAATGCAGCCTTTTTATCTGCTGAAAAATTCAGGCTGAAGTCCATAGTTATTTTTTCTTGAAAAGCAAAGAGCTGACTTTTCAGACTAGGAAATTAAAGTTTATCATTCAAATTAATAATTCAAGACATATAGCTGAGGCCCTATTAATTTAAGCAGACAAAGAGGAAACAGAAGCAAATTTGTTGGAATATGGAAGTAAAGGAAAAATATATATTGTATGAATACCTTTTTCAAACATCTATTTTAAGAGGAAGTGTATCCAGCAAGGGCCATAGGCTTCTTCTCTTAATAGCTCCAAGTTATTTAACAAGGAGAAAGTGTCAACAGTACAGTTATTGTCTTAGATATTAATAGTTAAATAATAGATAATAAAAAGTCTTCTCAAGGTTGATAAAATATCATAATGAAATCAGATTATTTATATCAATTTGTTTTTCAAATATATATGACTTCTTTTTCCTTTTGAATGCAATCTGCCATCAATCCTCTGCAGTAAGGATCTGCAGTTTCTTTGGCTGGCTAGTATTAAAAAAGAATAGTTAATACAGATTTAAAGGGTTGACACTTTTATAATTTATATGGAGTTAGGAGGAAATGTCCATATTCCTATTGTTTCTGGTTTGTGGGTCTGCAAGGGTTTTCACACTTTCCCTTGGCCCTAATAGTTTCTGCGATTGTCTGAATCTGAGTATTAAAAATCCCGCAAAAGCCGCCAGATATTTATTTCCTGGTTTTTACAGGTGCAATGTGTAGATTAGATTACATTAGATTAGATATGTGCAATGGAGGTCAAAAAATAAACAAATTGAATGAGCTTACCTCATACAACCATACAAATGCTGGTTGGGGGACACCTCTGAGAGTCCTTTAGTCTCCCTGCCCTGTCAAAACAGCACTTTCAGACACTGCACCACATCCTTGTGTTTTTTTCTCCACCTGAGTCATGGAAAGATTGAGATTTCGCAATGTCTCTTCCTCACTTGTTCCAGTCATACACTCCAGTCTGAGTGAAAAAGGTCTTCCTAAAGTGTGATTTGAAAGCTTGGGTGACTGATGTGCTTTCTAATACTGCTTGCTATTACTTGGGGCATCTCATTTATGTAACTGCTGCTCAAGCAGGCAGTTGTGACTATCTCCTGAACTCTTTGTAGAATAAATGAGCTCTCAGTTTCTAATCTTAGGTCTTCTTACTATTTTGCTAACCCTTCCCTGAACTCTGATCTTTAGACATCCTTCTTGAACTTGGATGGCCCAGAACTCGACATAGTATGTATTGCTCAACTAAGTTGCAATCTTGACTTTTAACACTTAGGCTGACTTGAAGGAGAATATTTTATTTACGGACAGCTCAAGCAATTTTAACAAAGTATGACAGATGTGAAAGTCTTTGGTGAAATTAACATTTTCCAATTGCTTGTACTATAATACTTAAAAGAAGGCAGATACTTTTTGTGTGAATGATTCAGGTAGACAAATTCAAAAATTATGGGGCCTGTGATGTGCTGTCCCTACGTATTGATAAGTGACTCAGTTTAGAAGTGCATTTTCACACACATTTTAGCTAAAGTACCTCTGAATTTTTGTACCAGATAATTAAACATTGCAGAATCTTTAATGAAAAGTGTTATTATTAGTCTTTTTAGAACTATTTCACAGGATTTCTTAACAAGGTACTTTTATATTCTAGGTAAATGTTAGTCTTCTTTTCATCCTTATTTTTAGCTTGTGTGATTGGGAGAGAAGTGCTTGCTTTGATTTCTTATGAGGTTGATTTCAAGCCATGTTACTATAATTCATTGCTCTAAGTTCACTCAT
The DNA here is from genome assembly GCA_013396655.1 of Campylorhamphus procurvoides. NCBI lineage: Eukaryota > Metazoa > Chordata > Aves > Passeriformes > Dendrocolaptidae > Campylorhamphus > Campylorhamphus procurvoides. Next base: position 1,116,399 of record WBMV01007953.1, read on the forward strand.
AGAGTGCTGAGATAATATTGCTTTATCATGAATGTATACCATCAACGTTATATTTAAAAAATAAGATGGAGGGAGAAAGAGAACAGAACACACTGTTGTGATTTTTGTTTTTGAGATCCATGTATGAAATCCCTGCTGCTCTACCGATATTCTTATTTCAACATTTTTCTACTGAGCTTAAAGTAAGGATCCAACATGTGCTAAAGAGGATCAAATACCTTTTTTATTGAACTTAACTACTTAATTCAGAGCATGAAGCAGTGGGGTAAGGACTTTGCATGAGAGCACATGTCAACATTCCTACTTGCCCTAGCTACTTTTCACTGATGTAAGTGATACCATGCATTGCTGTTAAGGTTATATATTTGATATCATGCCTACTTTTATTTATGTTAGCCAACCAGAATCTGTGTGCTGAGTCTTAAGCAGTGAGTCACTGCTGCTTTGAACTTAGCTACCTTTGTAGGTCCTGAAGGCTACATTGAAGGCTACAGCAGGCAATCTAAATTTGCCTACACAAATCAAACATAACCTCTCTTGATTTGAAGTACTTGAATAGGGGTGTTCAGTGATCATAAGTTCAATTGGTATCAGTAACTTGTCTAGTACAAAAGGACTTGGTGTATACAAACCTGTTTAAGAAACTATGTATGTAAAGAAATGTAGCGCATTGTTTCATCAGAACAAGCAGTATATAATTTTGTTCCTGGAAGACCTGAGGGCCTTTTGAACAACAAAATAATTGTTGTATCTTGAAAACTGAGACTAGGCATGACTGAGGCAAAGGAAACAAGTACTATTTTTCTGACAATCCATCCAGCGGTATGATTTTGCTGTTGGTACTAGTTCTGTCACCTATTTCTAATGAGTAATGTTACTTTTTTATCTTAAAAATAGTACTGGAATTACTATTCAGGTATTAGGCCAAGGTTTTTCATTCACTCTCCCTAGAAGACACAAAGGGAGAGATGAATGTTGCATTTTATGCAAGAAAGCATCAAGAAGAAATTGTTTCAGTGACTGTCTGCTATATGCATTAGGTATGGTAAATGCAAATAAAATATATAAATTCAGAGTATATGCTAAAAGTCTATCCTATGTGGTAGGCTCTAAGTCAATCATTTTGGGTTTATATCTTCTGGAAGAATAGGGTAATGAGCCTTTACCACACATCTCTAGTGCTGCTTGAAAGCTCATTAAAATGTAGTTGTTAGTCACCAGCTTTAAGTCCATCTTCAGCATCTGCCTTGGTGATGCTCTTTGCCCTTCTATGTTCTCTGAAGTAGGCAGGCAGAGCACACGATCCTGCTCCTTTCTGGTGAAGACTTCTCCTGGCTTCAGAAGTAAGTTCTGTCTGTATCCAGCAAGCAGCATCTTTTATATAACTTTGTAAATATTAAATAGAAAAAAAAAAAAAAGCGAAGCTATGGGATTTTTTTGTCTAAAAAAAATGTTATTTGTTTTAATTTACAGGACTCTTCATCTGCCGATTCTGTATCTGTCAGCAAACATTCTCCTGTAAGCCACAGTCGCATGCTGTCACTAGAGTCGCTGGACATTAAGGCTGCTTGAGCATTTCAAAAGAAAAAACACAAGGCAACAACCTTCTTTGTAAAGTTCAGTAAAACAGAGACAGCCTGGAAGCAGAAGCTTCTGTTTCTCAAGTTATTATCCCTCATCTGCATCCATCCAAGTTTATCTCAAGCAGAGGTGTGCTTCAATTTTTTGAGACAAGCAGGTATTTATTATACATACATACTTAGAGGATGTACACAAAGGAGAACATGCCCTGCCTGCCATAACGGACTTGAACTGATGAGGAAAGGATATAAAAATTCAACTTGAAGAAGAAAAGCCGGTTCTGGACCCTGGAGCAAGTATGTGACATTCTTCCAATTTATAATCACATCTTACCAAAATTTATCTCTGCAAGGAAATACTGAAAGAATATCGGTGAGAATGAAGCTCTCAGAGGAATATCTCAGGTCAGTGAAGAAACAGTCAAATCCAATGAATTATCTTTCAAGTTAACTTCATGTTTTTTTACCTGTGAATTTTGGGGGTCGATGGTCTTAGCTAGTTTGGATAAAGTTGAAAACTGAGGCAATTTTTATATCAGAACATCTTGCGTGTTCCAAGGGGAGTTATATTTGTTGGCCAATCCTATAAGGGCTGCTGCAAGTATGTCTCAGAGTTGACTCCTTTTTTTTAAAAAAAAGGAACTAACATGGAACTCATGATCATGATACATGTAATTTTTCACATTTTATTCTGATAATGTAATGTTATTTCAAAAAGCACAATAAAAGTCTTCTTTTAATTATGACTTCTATGAGTTGTTTTTTTTTTCTATTGAACCCAGCATAATTAGAAAAAATATAATTTCCCATTCTTTCAGTGACTCGAAGTTTTCACTTATCTGCTCTTTTCTTTGTACTCCTCTTTTCACCTCTCTTAACGTATCCCAACAAGAAAATGTCTGTGTCTTAAGCACAGTACATATCAAATAGTAGAAAGAAACTACCAATCAGAAGCTGAACCATAAAGAATCTATTGGGAAAACATATGTATTGCGGAGGCAATTAATTGTATAAGAAATATATGTGCAAATATATATATATATATGCAGAAAGTGAGAGAGAGAGAAATTTTGCATGTTGATCTATTGAAAGGAAGAGGTAAGAAAGAAGCAAGATTCAGGAGGACCTTTCAGTATCAAAGTTATACTCTTATGTTAAAAACTCCATCCTAGTAATTAGGCTTCATATGCAAAAATATTACATGGAAGAAATTTACTTTGAAGCTGATTAATAGAATCCAAACAACCATAATGGTGCTATTGGACATATTCAATCCCATTTGCGTCGTATAACAGGATGGTTCACAGAGAAAACAGATAACATTTTCCTGTGTTGAGGTGGGATTTTCATGTATGTTCTGTCTGTACTTGTCTTAGAGAACCTAGGAAATATACTTTTCATGGCAATAAAAAGAAGAGGTAGGCAATATAGCCTGACTCCTTTTACAAGTAATAAATACACCTATTTTGCCATTCTTCTCATGTAGTAAAGTAAAGTACCAGTGGTGAGAAAAACCCCTTACAGTACCCATAAAATTCAAGGTATCTGATGGAATGTGGTCCCTCTAATAGCAAATTTGCCATGGACTACTTTTTCTACAAAGCCCCTTCATTATCTGTTTTCTTTGGCTGAAATTTGTGAAAGTTAAAAGTCAGTACGGTACTGACTTATTCTAAAGGGAATTTAAGTCATGGAAAACACTTTATGTTGAAATCTCAGGGTAAAAACCAAACTAATCTTTTAGATGTTAAAATGCTAGGAGAATATTTAAAATGCTTAGTAGGTGAGGAACGTCCTCTTAATGGAGCTTACTTTAGAGATAAATACTTACTCACCAGGAGTCACACTTAAAATTATTGCACCTGGGAAGACTGCAAATGTACTTCAAAATTCATGAATTCCCAGGGAATTCCCAAGCTGACAGGTTGCAGTTCTGCAAAGAGGTGGAGCATCAGTTCTGTGCTGCTAAGGCTCCAAACATGAAGGACCCAGCAGTGTAAAAAGACAGGAGAGGATAGCATATTACACTGCTACTGTGGAAGAAATAAAGCGGAGATGAAAAAAGGGGAACAGTGTGTAGCAAAACAGCCAGGGCAAATACGTGAGCTTTTGAAAGACTTAGTGAAAACTAATAAATAGCAACAGACAGCCTCAGATGTCTCAGAAAAATGAAATAGCAGTAAAGTCTAGGATCAGTGTCCTTTCATACCCGTTGGTAAACCATAAATTGTATCTCTATTTACTCAAACAATGTTTACAATTATGGAAGAAAATGCTAAACTTTTTTGACTGAGCTTATGATTGATTGATAGATAAAAGTTTGGGTGTCATTTTTAACCTAGTTGCAGCTTTTTCTGTTCTTCCCGCATGTGGGACCTGATTGAAGTCTCTGAAGGGTAGAAAATTTGCTGTGAATGAACCAGCTACAGTGTTCTAGAAAACTGTTTCCACATTTCCTTATTCCCAACTTACAGCCAGCGCTTCCTTTTTTTCAACTGTATGGTCTAGTAAACATTTTTTGTCTCTTCCTGATCCATTTGGGAATTAAAGCTGACTGAGCATGCTCCCATCCAGAGAGAGAGACTTCATTGAGAACAAACATTTGCTTCATGTTTTATTTGTCATCCTTAACTCACTACAGCATTATTCAGTGACATGAAAGCAGTGACATAAAATATGTGGAAAATTATCTTATTTCCTCAGTTCTAAGGTAACAGTTGGGTGGGTTTGGGGTTTGGTGTTTGTTTTTTTTGGTTTAGTAGAAGAAATCTTATTCTTGGCTGCAAGTTCAGGTCAGGTGTACCTTGACTTGTATGAGGCAATTGGTATGGCCCGCCACAACATCCTTATCACTGAGTGGGAGAGAAATTGATGGATGGACTATTACATTGCTAAGGTATTTTCTGGATAGCTAGATCCAACAAATTGCAGTCAATGGTTCCAAGTCCAAACGGAGATCAGTGACAAGCAGTGTCCCTTAGGGGTTCATGTTGGGATCAGAACTGTTCAGTTCCTTTATTAATGACACAGACAATGGGATTGAGTGCAGGCTCAGCAAGATTGTGCATAATACCAAGTCGAGTGGTGCAGCTGATATGCTTGAGAGAAGGGATGCAACCAGAGGGACCTTGACAGGCTTCTGGTGTGGGGCCATGTGAACCTCATGAAGTTCAACAAGGCCAAGTGCAAGGCCTGACACCCAGGTCAGGGTAATATCCCTAGTATCGGTATGGACAGCATGAATAAATGGATTGAGAGCAGCTCTGCAGAAGACCTGATGGATGAAAAATGGATTATGAGCTGCCAATGTGCACTGGCAGCCCAGGAAGTCAATTGTATTGTGGTCTGTATCAAAAACAGTGTGGCCAGCAGGTCGAGAGAGGTGATTCAGCCCTTTGCTCTGTTCCTGTGAGGCCCCACTTAGAGTACTCATTTGAAGTCAGTGCATTTACATAAAAGCTGAGAGTTGGTGCTGCAGATCTGTTTTCCTATATTCCATGGAAAGGGAAAGAAAAAAAAGATACAAAGCATTGCACACTGGAATATACAGTGGTGTGATGGAGAGGTAGAGTTCCTCAGCCTCTTTCAAAATAGCAGATCAGTTTAATAAATCTTACTGAATTCCCTTGTGATTTTTTTATAGTCCAGCATGGGCTCATTGTTGTTTGCACAATAGTCTTACTGCTGTGAATGTTATCCCAGAAGGTAGTGTGTCACACTAGAAAGAAAACAAATATTGCAAGGAAACATTGCAGTGAATGTTGCATTCAGGGAAGTTGTGATATTTTCGTTCATTTATTTGGGAAAATAGATTCACGTGACCTCACGTATGCATGAAATCTCCATCTTTTCAACATTTTTATTTGGTTTCTGTATGTGTCAAGAGTGTCAAATTGTTCTATAAATAGAATTGAAGTTGATAATAAAAATAGTAAATATAAATATAGACAAATTCTTAAGTGGAATAGGATGCTAAAGAGGAAATGTGCAATAATGTTTGAACCCCAGGAAAGTATACATTTATTCACTGTACCTCTGTTTTCCCCTATGTTCTATAGGCTAGCAATTATTTACATTTCAGAGCAGAAAGAAATTGTGAATTTATTGCTCAACACACATGATTTTTGTAAAATGAGTAATCCATTTTAAGTTAATGGATCTGCTCTTTGAGAGGTGAAGAGAAAAGTGTGTGTTTGTGAAAGAGCATATGAAGACATCAATACTTATTACATACCAATGATTCTTATAGGATCATCAGTCTTGAAGGAAGTGCTAAAGGCAAAACAAATGCTTTCTTCAAAGCTCTTTTTTTCCTGTCAATAACATTCTATTGTTTTCTATTGAAATATTCTGCTGGGCTAAATGAGGCTTTTGCTTTATTAAACCCTAAAGGTAAAAGTGTAAGATATGTTTGCTTATTTGTGATGATAACTTGGAGACGGGAAAAGTGAAACAACCTTTGCCTGATATGGCCTGCGTACTTGTGAAATTAAATTATCTTAATTAGTTTGATTTATGTTAATCAGTTTATTTTTTTTCATAATTCTAGAAGAATGTTAGGTTTTTTTACTGGGCCTATTTTTACCTTGGTTAACATGTTGTAGAATTGGAAATTTCATCTTAGAGTAAGTTTCAATAGAAACTCGTGTGACTTAAACACAACACTCATAGCATTTAATGGGTATAGATTTTAATGCCTGGGTGTATTTCTGTCATCAGTGGTATCACTGTCTTTATGAATGGGGACCCAAATTAAAATCATGAAAAGAATAATAGTATAAGTTCATGCAGAAACATAGGGTGATCTTGAAAAATAAGTCACATCGTAGTTTTACAAAATTGTTGTGTCTGAACTTAAAGTGTATTTCTAGTGTCAGAAATAATAATAAAATATATTTTTAACATGTACTCAGAGTTCTTCTTGATTGACTTGTGACTTTTTTCTTATCTCTCTGTTCACAGTTAGAGCCCTGCTGAATGTTTCTTGAGTCTTCCAAATATGTGCATGCATAGGGTTTATTTAATAAATGGCTATGATAAAATTCTCAAGTAAAATATGTGTGCATTGTATCATTCTAGATATTTTTCTTTAACAATGAGAAAATGAACACTCTTGCATAAAACAGCACCAAAACTAATGACTTAGCTCCAAATAATTTTACTGTGACTTTAAAAAAAATACAAAAAACACAACTTTCATCTTTCTTTATATACTTGCACAATGTTTATGACTTAATTTCAAGCAAACTTGATTATGCTTCTTTCTACTATTTGGACATTACCTTTTTAAGACCTCCCTTTCCATTCTTCCTGCAATGTGATTATACACAGACTTAGTGTTTAATTTTTAAAATAATTTTAAAAGCATATCAAGTGTCACACAGCTTTTTTTTAAAAATCATAATTCAGGAATTCAGAAAAAGACTGTTGTAGGACTTGAGCCGGCAAGTGTATATATTTGCATTTAGTTTTTTGCGTGTGGGGAGCTCTGTCACACTGCCAATCCTGTCTAAGTGTAGAAAGCTAATCACAATCCTGTATGTGTGAAGGAATTAGACTTTGTTTCCCAATGAGGTTAAATTCTACTTTTTTTTCTCTGCTAACTCAGGTTTTATTAGCTTTGAAATATTTTTGATTAAGCTTTGCCTCAGGCATGTGGTAAGCAAGGTGATTTACCTTCCTTTATTTGTCATTGAAGCAGTGAAGGGAAATAAGGTATGATCTAGAAGATATCTTGCTGTTTAATAACTTGGCAAGATTATGCAATATGTAAACTAGCCAAAAGTAGACAAGCTTTTCCAATCAGCTGAAATATACTTACCTATTTACTTTTTCTTCAGGAAAATCAAAACTCTAAAAATCCTGTGCCTGTTGCCTAGGTCTACAGTGATGAGTTTCAAGTAAAATTATTTCCCTTGGTCAACAGCAGCGTTTCTGTTCCCAGTGCCAGTGCTTGGCTCTTCTCAGAACTTGTGTGATCTTGAAAAACCGGTTGACTACCTTCCTTTTTGACTCCTACATCCAGGGTTTGGCTTTTAAAACAGAAATTAAACACCCTATATCCAGTGATCATTTTTCAGTCTCTTACAGATTTCCCTTAGAGATAAATTCAGCATATTAGAAAAACAATTTCTGTCTCCTGACATCTTATAGAAAGATATTTGATTTTATTTGCTTCTATGCAGTCTGAGTTTTAATGTGGTAACAAGAAAAGCTGTCTGATGGAGTTTTTTGGATCCAGGCAAGCTAGACTTTTAGGTGAAATTCGTTCTCACGCAGTTTCACCTTGAGACATTGGGAAGGTTTCATAGTCCTCCAGTATTTTCCAAGTCAATAAAGAAACCTCGGGCACCTCCATCCTATGAGACAGAGTGTAGAAAGTCTGGCTGTGCAACTAGAGGTTTGATGGGAGCTGTTGGATTGTTTCCATGATTTTCCCACACAACAGGGTCTGCTTTTATTTCCTTCTGTCATCTCAGACAAAGCACACTTAAAGTGACAGCAAAATTGATTCCCTAGTAATTTGAAAATAAATTCTATTCATATTGGAGAATCTTCCTTTGACTTCTATCATGGAAAGCTTTATTGCTTTTGTTGAAAAAGCTGCCTGTAACTCAGGCTTGTTTAAGGGAACTGCTCTGGTGAAGGCAGGTTGTGTTGTACAGGTGTTGCAGAAGCCTCTAGATACAATTGTGTGATGAAACATTTTCAGGGACAGGGTGCTACAGTTTACCAACTGGTGGTGAAATGTTCTGTCAAATAAAGACATTTTCTCAGTGGTCATTTAAGTCCCATAACCTCTAATTCCTTAAATGCTCCATTAATTTCTGCAGTGAAAAATGAAGGAAAATGGAACAAGATTAGCAACTCTAGGAAAAGTAACAATGTGACAAAGACGTGAATACTAGGTTTCTTCAGCAGTGGCTGAAACAGTGCTAAGTGGATGGATGGCAAAACAGATTTTGCATGATGTGTGTTTGATGCAAAGGGAGCAAATGATCTTCAAGAGGAACACTGCAATTTCTGAACATTCTGAACGTGTGGAGAAACTGAACTGGGAGGCGAATAGTTGCCACCAAGGCATCCTACAGTCCCTAACAATTGTTTTGTTTTTAACCTCATATTTCCCATAAATCTTTCCACTCTCTTATCCATATAAGTATCAAATCAATTACTCACATTACATAAAATTAGCCTCATCATGGAATCAACCCTATTAATCTTACTGTCTTATGGTTATGATTTTGATTCATAAATAATATTAAGTGATCAAATTATAATTTACTGAATATTTCATATGTCAGCATATCCTCTGAGTCTGTCCTAGTGATATTTTAATTAAGAAAGTATCTTAACTCATTAGCAACCAAGATGTTGCTAGAAGTCCTTTAGAATTTTAAAAATTCCCTGTCAGTTTGTGGGAGCCAGATGCTGGATAAGCTTTCTTTTACAAAAACCTGAAAGGTTAATTACTAAATCTGATCAGAATACTTTCTCTGAAAAATTATATTATACTGAAATATCACATTTTTTATGATCATTCAGGCTGGAAGGTGTGTCTGGAGGTCCCTGATGCACACCTGCTCCAAGAAGGGCCAACTGAGAGGTCAGACCAGGTTTCTTGGGACTTTGTCCAGCTGGGGCTTGAAACACGTTTGGCTTGAGGATTGGAGCCTGTTCAGCCTGGGCAACCTTTCCCTCTGCTCTGCTTGTCCTCATGGGGAAAGTTTTCAGTACCCAGCCTGAACCCCCTAATTTCATTCCATGCCTGCTCTATCTTGTCCTGCTACACACAGCTTTGAAAAGCCCATCTGCCCCCTCTTCCTTCCCTTCCAGTAGGTGCTGGGGTGTCTGTGAGGTCCCCTCAAAGTCATCTCTGCCCCAGGCCTGACAAGCCCTACTGTCCCAGCCTCTGCTCACAGGACACCCTAGAGCTGCATGGGTGAATGCACTTCAGGTTATTAGTGTCTTTCCTGCGTTGGAGGGCACTAAACCATGGCATCCAGATGTGGTCTAACAATGAATGCTGAGCAGAGGCAGCAACCGCTACCCTGAGCTCCTGGCAGTGCTCCTGCTGACACAGCCTTGGATGCTGCTTTTTCTGTTGCCTCTGCTGCCAGGGTTCACTAGTGGCTCCTACCCAGCTCCCAGGGTGCCAGTGTCAAAAGCCTGACTGAAGTATAGGTAAAAGATATCCATGGCCCTCTCTTTGTTCAGAGATGTAGTCATTTTAGTGCTTAAGGCAATGAGGTAAGTTGTGCGTGATTTATCCTTGGCAAATCCATCTGGACTGTTCCAAATCATCTTGTCCTTCTTGTGTCTAATCAGTGGCTCTGTCAAACCTGAAGAGGTATGAGAACATAAAACAATGAAGTCTTGTCAAATATATGTGTTCCAAAGAGTAGTCATCAGAGTGATTTCAATTTAAAAAACAAAGACCCCTCACCAAACCCCTCAAACTAGATCCGTGCATAATAGAGCTAGGGAAATTATGAAGTGACTTTGTCTGCCTGAGTTAAATAGTGAGATTTAGAAAAGAATAATTGTACAGTGGTGGTTAACTCAGGAAAAAAGGCAGTGCTTGTCAACAAAAATTACCATCATGAAGGGAATACAAGTTTTATTGTCATTTAAATTGTGTGGATGAAGCTCTCTGAAGACCTCCTGCATATTTCCTGGAAAAGGATGAATGCTTTTCATTTGTCATTTTTAAAAATAAAAGATACTAAGGAATTAATTTTAAGATTTTTAGATGAAAAAATTATATGCACACCTATGTGGATGCATACAAAACCTGTGGGTACTTTAGTCACTGCTTGGACTGCATGGCTTAGAAAATCTTGCAAACTGACAATAAAATTTTGGGTAATGGTCATTCCTTAAATACATTACCTTGATGGGGTAATGACCATATTAATATATTAATATTTTTTAAATCCATTTAAAAGTAATTTTTGCGATGTCCTTCTGTGAAGGATTTAAGACACTGCATAAAAATCTCACATTTGAAAAGAGCAAACAAAGTCACCTGAGCTGCACAGTCCTATTAGTTTTTTGATATGTAAAATACTTCTGCAAATTTATTTTAGCTCATTATCTCTTCAATTTGTCATATTCATGTACGTATATTTTCATTAGTACATATTTAATATTGTAAAACATTTTATGGAATGTTACAAAGTTTTCCACAGTCTTTTTGAACATAAAATAAGTAGATAAAGGGTCATTCTACCTAGAATAAAATTGCTTGACAAATCTTTAGTGGCCTAAGTTTCAAAATTACCTGCTACAGATCAGTTACTGTGTCTACTTGACATGGTGCTGGTGGAAAAGGGCTAAATCATTCAGATCAACCAGTCTACTCTGCCCTACACCCACACACATTCATGCTTTAGTGAGAACAAGAGGAGATGCTCTGTTAAATACCGTTTAGTCTTCAGATTGCCTGCAAATCGAGCTATAGAAGTGCAAATGAAGTGATTTAAAACATCAAATGATTTATTAAGAAATTGACCTGTACATGAAGCCTGGTCTTTTATCTTTTCTACTCTTTTTCGAAATGAGACCTTGTGCTAGATAAAAGCATCACGATTCTATTAGCCTCTTAATAGGCTTCCATCAATATGATCTGAAGTTCAGCCAGTCTGCTAGCAAAGCAGATGACACAGGCAATTTTCCCTATTTCCCTAAAAAAATAATCTTTCCAAAACAAACAAACAAGCAAAACCCCTAAAACTCTTTTGCATGTTTTTGGAACACAGCTTTTTCCAATAGAATTGTTTTTAAAGTGTGTAAGAAATCTATATGGACTATCTGCCAAGAAGACATAGTCTCTTGAATTTGAAGTCCAGCTTTTCCCACAAAGAACTATGCTAACAGTCTGAATATCTCCAGATATACAGGTGTTATATTACACATTTGTATCTATAGAGAAATGCGCCTTGTGTTCAGCTGCCTTGCAAGATGGGAGGCTCCATAATGCTTTCTTGGCATGGGCTAGAGCAGAGAACTTGAGCATTGCTATTTGGGAAGAAGAAGTGAGCCATGCTTAGTTATATATGTGCACAGCCAGCTATCTCTTTTTCTTTCCCTGTTCTTTCATACTTCTGTCAGCTTTGAAAAATTACTCAGTGTAGACTCATGAAGTACTACTCTGCAGGAGACCATGAAGGAAATATTTTGCTATTGTTTTGCTATTTGCTTGTTATTACCTGAGCATATTGGAGATATAATTAATCTTTTCGTGGAGGAAGAGAAGAAGCATCTTGATTACTTTCTTCAGTACTCAGAACATATTACTGCCTCCATTTTCTTTTTAATGTATGTGCATGCATATATACAATTTACTACAGCATTAATAAGGACTTTAAAATATTTTATCTAGCTTGCTGGTAGGAAATTATGTTTATTGGTGGGAGAAAGATGGACAAGAGAGAAAGGGAAATGTGAAGGTGTTTTGGCTTGCCTACAGAGTCAATGGAAACATTAGGAATGATCAAGAACCACAGTTCTCAGGAAGCAGTATAGTTAGAATCATAGAATCATTAAAGTTGGAAAAGACCTCCAAGATCATTGAGTCCAACCTTTGACCAAACAAGAGCATGCCAAGTAAACCATAGCACTAAGTGCCATGTCCAGTTGTTTCTTGAACACTTCCAGGGATGGTGACTCCACCAACTCCCTGGGCTGCTGCTACTTGGTAGATGAGCACCACCGAATAACTAAAAGTTACCATGTACTCCTATACACTTTCTAGAAATAAACATGTATACTTCATATTCCTTTTTTTTTGCTTACACTTTCTGAACAAGTTTTTTCTTTTACTCCGAAGTTCCTTGATCTTAAGCTCTCACATAAAGTTTTAAGAAAAAGCTTTGCTTTTTGCACAAAATTTCTTCCAACTTTCTGCAACAACAACAACAACAAAAGTACAGTTTCTGCTGGCTGACTAAGTTTGACTGGACTTAAGCTAAAGTCTTACACCCCTCCCCCGCCCCCCAAAAAAAGGCAAAAACAAAACAACAAAAAACTAAATAATAGTAAATAACTTGAAAAATACTGTCATCCCACAAAGTCTTGACTTTCATTATAAGATTTTTTAATAAGTTTCATAGTAAGTATAATAATAAAAAACAGTCTGAATATTCTCTTTCATTTTAATCAGACAGCAGCTGAGAAATTATTGTAATGGAATCAAGTTGGTATCATACTTGATCTCTCAAGTTCCTCATTTCCTTTCATATCTTCTCAAACTCACTCCTTAAATCCCATATGCCAGAGGAAATATTCATATATTCACTATGTAATTAGAAAATTTCAGACCTCATTTGCTTGTATAAAGCATAGCAATTAGCTTAGTAAAGGATATTTCTTTTCTGCTGTTTTAGTTGTTTTCTTTATGTGCTGCTTGAGTTTTACTGAAAAGCTCCAATATGCTTTGAAAAATTACAGGCCCTTTGATTTCAGAAAGTGTTTAGAAATGGAAAAAAGAGACATGCACATGTGTACAAAAGAAAGAACTATTATGAAACTTTGGAGAATTACTAGGAGATTTTACTAGTATTTTTGAACTTATTCTGTCTTGTCCTATTCTTGTTATTTCCTTTAAAGATCACCTATCTTTTTGAAAACAATGTAATTAAAAAATGCTGCAAGGTGAGAATATGTGGAGTGTTCAGCTCTCTATGTTTATCAACCCACTAACTAAATCTAAAAAAAAAATTTTTGCAAAAGATTTCATAATAATTTCTTTGAAAGTTAGGAGCTCAAATGCCGAAGTTGAGAGAAGTTTCTGCAGCCAACCTTCATCATATTGCAGATAAGTGTGTTCAGTGCCATTCAATAGTGATTCCTCCACAAAAATAAAAACCAACAAAAAAAGGCATATTACCTTAATAACAGTTTGTGCAACTTAACAAGATCCAGGGGATGGTGGGCATTGCAAAGATCAGGGACTTTAGAGTTGGGATGTCACATTTCAGATTTATAACATGTGCACATGTTCACAGTGATGAGGAGTCTTGAGAGTTCTTTATACAAATATATGCAAATACACTTCTCAGTTGTATTTGCATTTATAGTGCAGAACAAAAATAGGAACTTTTTGAGTCAAGGCATGGGTTTTTTTGAGTTATATTGCTGTTAAGCTTACAAGATGAATCACCAGAAATCTAGAAATCATTGACTTGAAAGGAAACTGGAATAAGTAACTACTAATGTATGTCTAGTGTATGACTCATAATCCAATGTTTTCAGTATCTGTCTTAACCAGCTCCTTCATTTCTAGATAAATGATTCTATTAGTGTCAGGTGTTAAACAGAGCATTTAGTATTTAAATACTGAAACCAAGTTTTTTCCTGGCTAACTGAGCATGTTGTACATAATGGAGAAAAGAATCCAGCAGGTGTTTCTATAAATGACAAATATAACAGTACCTGCTAAGAGCTATGGGAAGGGAATTAAATAGGTAGTATTTATGTGGGACATAAGTAGTGACAATTGTAGCTTAATGCTACCTCAAGTCTAACTCTACATTTCCTTTCTTTCGCAGTTGAAGCTAGCTAACTTTCCTGCACAGGGAGATAACTTAGCACTCAAGCTTACAATCACTAGTTTGAAATAAATTTTTTAAAAAAAATGGAAAAAGGGGGGAAAAAAAAGAAAATATTTATATATCGAAGATATATGTATTTATATTCAATAATTCTTACCAGTGATCCAGGCGAAGTTGAACTCTATTAAAGTATAAATTTTACCTCACTGTTGTTGCTGTGGCTTGGCAGACCTAGATTTTTTTGAAAGTGATAATGTGTTTTCTTTTGCTGGGGCAAAAGGTCATCAGTAAGTTAGAACAATACCTCAAACATAAAGATGTAACTAAGTATTTTCATTCTTCCCACCATTTCAATTCCTCACATAAACTATTTTCATGTCTATTTAAGGTATGAACAGCATTCTTTTTATAAGGTTTGGTTCCCTTGATAAACATCTGCCCAACCACTTTTCTACAGAGGGTAAGCTCCTTATGGTCAAAAGTCTTTTCCCTTTAGTCTGGTAAGTGCAGCCTCAGACTTAATACATCTGCATTACTGCTTCTACTAACAGCTGTATTATTGTTTTATAATTTAAAGGCACTCCATTGCAAGCTTTCAATTTTCATTGTTTTGACAATATTTAAGGTGTCTGGGTATTTTTGATTCAGAATAAGGTGGTTGCATTGCCATCTTTGTTTAAGAACTTAGTTCCTTATCCAGTCTAAAAGATGCTTAGATGTCTTGGTGATAAGGCTGGAATAACTCTCTACTGACTACAAGTCAGTTTCTATTCCATGAAAATGCCTGTGGAACGGTAAACCTTGACAAGTCATCTTGATTAATTTCTTACGTTTTGTAGGCAAGATGTTTCAATTCTGTGCTATGTTCTTGATGTGTGTAAAACTGTGACTGAACAATTGTTTAAATTTCTCTAAACTCCTTTTTGTTTGCTAACATTTTTATAGGGAGAGTGACATCTCTTCTTTCTTAGCACGTACTTAATTGAATACAAATAAACCATAAATGGCCTCACTTCATATCTGTAGATGCATACTGAAGACCAAATGCAAGAGATACATTTTGCTAATGCAGGAAGCATAAATGCTGTGGAATTAATTTTAGCAGCTAAGTGTTCATTTTCAATAACCTCTATTTCATAAGTCTATAATAATTATCTAAATAACATCCCTGGTTATTAGATGATTAACACATTTTAAATGAGAAGATTCATTCATTAAAAAGAAATGTGTGTTTTTCCTTATGACATGGTTCTTTTTCCTTCCCTGGTTAGAATGGATAAAAAGAGTAAAAAAATTTAGACAAGTATAACATTGTTCAGCAGAACAGACAAATGTTCATGGTCTGCCATTAACTGCTTCTTTCCCTTCACATCTCTTTTAAAATTGAAGAAAAAAACTCTGCTTCAGTTCTGTCTCAATATACTAAAATACTATGTGGCCTTAGCTGTGCTCCCAGTCTGCATCTCTGTGTTTGGAGCAAATGCAGAGCCCTCCTATCTCAATGGGTTTGGAGAAAGTTTCATATCAAATAGAGAGTGGAGTATGGGGTCTGTGCCACTCACTCCATACAGGTCACTGTGACACAGAGAGACCTTAAACAGCAGATTGCTGCTTAATGAATCAGCTCAGAGGTACCACTATATGATTTTTGTCCACCACAGTAATTTGCCTAAAGGATCCCAAACTAACTTGGGTTAGTTCTGAAAAGAGAAGGTTCAAGTGCATCTGAATGTGTCTCCCTGCTAGTGTGAATTTTGAAAAGCTGAGAGTTTTCCAGTTTCTCTCCTGATTCTTATTTTTGCAATACTGATCATTTGCTAGTTCCAGGAACATGCTTTAGCAAGCTTCTGCTAAATGCCACCTTTAAATTCAGTTGCTAATGCTAACTGGACCCTGTTCCCTGGGGCTTCAGCATGATGGTAGAGTAGAGAAGGCTCTTACCTTTAAAGAGTTAAACACAAGTTTATTTGTATTCTTAATTACAGGGTGTTGAAAGACAAGTAAATGGCATGACTAAATGTAAAACTAAAAAACTAAACCCTTTTGATTTGAAATTAGAGCTTTGTAGGCAACTGTCCACCAAAATAAATTGAACTATTGAAGTTATATTTATTAACAGAAATATCAATATTCATCATAATACTGGTCTTAAATCTCTACTTCAATACTATTATAACTTCCAAATGTGTTAATACATTATTGATGTTAACATACTAATTTTTGCCTGGTCTTCAACTTCTAAATAATCTCCTCATTCTTCTTTTACATATCAAAAATAAAGATGAGGTCACATTTTTATTAAGCTGCCGCAAAGATTACCTGATTTGTAATAGCAAAAGTTGTCTGTCTTATTAATTAAAAGATGTCTTAATTTTTTTATTCACTCCATATGATCAAACTCATAAATATTTTTTTAAAAGGAGTCTTGTTAAAGAACGTATGTGTGTCTCTACCTGAATTTTTAAACAACTTCAGGGTTAATGCTAAGTAGATAATAAATTTTTAATTTAGTAGCTGCAATAAAATGAAGGTAAATAGAAAAATTCTTGAAATGGAATTTTTTTCCTTAAGGTTTAGTTATTAAAAAGCTACTACGTTTTCAATAAATTTGCATTTGTTAAATGCAAATACTTTATTTCTTTTTATTGCCTCTTGAAATATTTATGCAAGATAAAAGAATTTGATTCAAAATTTTGAAAAAGCTTTTGCTTTTGCTAATTTTGAAAAGAAAAACTTTGTGAAAATTAAATTAAATGCATCATTTTTAAAAAAGCTAACATGAAATTCTTTTGACATTTTTAGAAATTCTTCTAATTCCTCCTTTTTATGGCTGAGTTGTCTTCAGTTGTTATTGTGAAATAATATTAGAAATATTTTAAATCATCTGACATTAAATAAGTTGTCTCTAAAGCACAGAGTTTGTACTTAAAACATCTGTTCTGTTCTTTTGTGCTTGTCCTATCCAAAGAATAGTCTTTCTGCACAGCCACTTCAGGTCCAGAGAAGTCTTTGTATGCCTCAATTATTTGCTGTGTTTCTGCTGTACAACAAACACCGTACTTTCATTGACTTGTTTTCCTAAAATCTTAGAAAAAAATGTTATATAGACAAGAAAGTCATTGAGTTCACCTGTGCTGTTAGATGAGTTACGGCATAGATAATTCTTCTACAAGGAAATCAGGTTTAACCAGACACTTAATAGTGCCATGTAGTTTTCACAAAAATCCAACAGCTCCTCAATATGTATATAAAAGTGTTATTTCAGACTTAGATGTTTCTGAAAATACATTTGAAAGGTAGGATTATTTATTTAATATACTTAAGACAGGGTGACTACTGCTTTCTCATCCACTAACAGACTCATCTTTATTCTTTCCACTGCAAGAAATGACAGCAGCCTAAGATATATCCAAGTCGGCTGACTACATTTTCTAGAAATAATTTTGATAATGTATGAAGTGGAAAAAATGTGGAAAGAAAGAGGTCAGCATAGTTCATATAAATTCAACTTGGTGAATTAAAAAATTATTTTCTTGTCTTTCTCATTGCTTTTTGAAATCTAACTACCTTCCTGAATATTTCTGATGCCTCTGACTGGATTTTGAACTGGGTTATATGTTCATTTCGTGAAGGGAAGAACATAGAAGAGCAGTTGGTGCACTTGCTGGTGCAACTATCTCTGTTTGTCTGTCTCCTTTCTCTAAAGGGCATGAGCTGTCTGGTGTAGGCAAAAGCTGCTTGTTATCTGAGGTCAGCAGCAGGTCAGTTCTTTTCTCAATAGGTTTCACTACAGTCAGAAACAGCTACCACAGGTTTTTTTTCATTTCTTTTCCCAAGAGGAGGAAGCAAAGAAACCTAAAAGCACAATTAAGGTTTAACAAGGGGACCGGTTCTGCAAAATGACATGTTGGCCAATGTTTGTGCCGTACTGTGGAAATATTCTCCACGGAAGTTTAGTTTTTTGGCAACAGCACTGACGTATGCAAATTCTGAAGCATTACATGGCTATTTCAAACCTCTCTTGACATACTCCAAAGCAAGTTAAAACCAGGTGACAATATCTTTGAGGCTTACACCAGCCTGTCTACCGCAACAAGCTCTAATTTACCCATGTTTACTGTTCTAAGCTACTTAGGCATGAAAACAGGGCATACTTACTAATTTTACATATATATATAGATATATAATATCTGATATATATTATGTGTAATATATAATTTAATGTAATAACAGTAGTCTGTATTATATATACATATGTATAAAAAAAGATACATATTTATTCATGTCCATATTTTAGGAGGGAAACTACCTGCCCCTGGCTTTTTTGTTTTTTGTTTGTTTGTTGGTTTTTTTTGTGAACTTGCATCCTGGAACTCTCTCTTCCCATCCTCTTATTCATATATGTTCATCATTGTCTTTTCTCCCAACAGTCATAGAAAAGATCATACAATACTTCTCCCACGTCTTCTGACACACAGTCAAACTTAACATTTATTTCCTCTTAATCAAATATAAGACACTAGTGACTAAAAAATTCACTTGTTCTCTTCCTGTAATCCCTCCTGCTAACCTTTAGAAGGTTACTGTGTTTTTCCTTTGCTAACATTTATCCTTCCTTCACATTTTTGTTGAGCTTTTTTTGGCATTGTTTTTGTCTTTAATAGCTACCTGTCTTTAAAATCTAGGGTGGGAATGACCTCACTGGAGTTAATAGGACCCCTATACTAATTCTATTAATGCTACCTTACTGACTGGGGCCAGAATTTTATCTTCTTAAAACTTTGCCTTTTTTTTCTTTGTGTTCAGAAGCACATGAGAAGGACCTCTAGTTTTCCACTGTTCTTCCTGAGGTTGATCATGACACTGCTTTCACTGAGAAGGAAAATGGGAGCAAAACCAAGATTTACGTACCAACTACCAACAGAAGGTTCTATAAGCAGTGCAAGTTGTAAGCTTGAAAGTAGCAACGTCAGCTCATCCCAGTGTCAGTCTTGGGAAAACCGAAATTTTTGGCTATTATAAGAAAGTAAATAGCATAATGTGGGCTTTTTAAATTGAATTTTAATAATTGCTAATAAGGAAGTTTTCTACATTTCTTATGTATCTCTAATATGACTATATTTTAATCACTCAAGATGACTTTGTGGAGGTTTTTTTGGTTGTTTATTTTCTTAATAACAAGCCCAGAAAACAGCATAACATAAAAGACAAATATTAGCTTGTATAAATGTGGGATATGTACATGTGCTGGTTAATTTTCTTCACAGTAGCTTCCATAATGCCACGTTTTGAATTTGTGCTGAAACAGTGTTGATAATAAAGGATGTTTTAGATACTGCTAAGCAGTACTTGCATAGAATTAAGTGCCTTTCTGCTTCTCATTCCACGACACCAGCATGCAGACTGGGAGTGCACAAGAGGTTGGGAGGGTACAGTGAATCATTTGGATAAATAGATGATAATTCACTAATGTGATACATGACAAGGTGAATTTTACTTTTTTTATTTTTTATTTCTGGAATTGAAATAGAACTGGACTGATTTAGAAATACTTTCTAAAGTTTATCTGCCCATAGTTTGTAAATTTATGGCTTGGATACATTTTTCTGGCCATTAATTACAGTCAGATCTAATAACCTTTATTCTTATTGATGGGATTTTTGCCTGAATGGTGACTACTCAACCGAGAGGTGATTAAAAACATATAGTATAATTTAAAATGTTCAAAACACTTTTAAAATCCAGGAGAACAAAGCCAAAATCTATTTAAAGGAAATGAGGTTGCTTAGAATGGGCTGTTAGCTCAACTAATTGTCAGCAGGAGTGTTGTCATTCATGTCAAAGGAACCTTTCCAGTGGCCAGACTAATTATTCAGGCTTTAGGTCTGCATGGATGCAAAATAGAAGTGCGGTGGTTGGTTTTTTGGTTTTTTTTTTGTTTGCCATAACAACTATGTTGCATTGGTATGCACTATAATTATATTGCACAAATACATAATGCTTGTTTAGGAATGTGTACTGATGCATAAATTTGGAGGTAGGAAGCAATATAATCAGTTCCATGACATATAAGAGAAATTAATTTTATGGATATTCCTTGTGCCAATAGAAAAACAAATAAAAAACAATCCTTCAAATGTTTGTTCATGTGCCCTGTTTCTTTCCCTTAATATAAGTGCACTGGTTTAAAAGTAAACCAGTGGGAGAAATGAACCCAACTCAAGAGAGACTACAAGTCAGAGTTACAATTTACTAAAAAGATTGCAATAAGTAGAGTGATACAGAGAAGAAATTGTTTTAATCCACAAAAAACAGATGTATAACCCAGCACCCTAGGACATGAACGGAACGGAGTCCACTAGCCCCTGCGCTGAGCACCATGTGGTTCCCCCTGAATGCAAAGTAAAAGGGAAAAAAATCCATTGATGGTGAGGATGATGGTCACAGTTCTGTAGAAGTAATGAGAGTGGCAGTTGCAGTCCTGGTGAAGTTCTCATTCTCCTCTGGATCCCACAAGTGGTACCAGGAGTCCTAAAACCCAAAGATTATGTATGCCCAGGTTCAAGTGGGAATGCCCAGTAGCTTACTCAGGGTGGGAAGTTTCACAATGGGTGTTTTAACTCTATGAGTCATGGGATATTTTTGCAATCTTTGATGGTCTAGGTCATTGCAGCTGCCAATCATTTCAGTCCATTGTCGCTCATTAGCAGACATGACCCCTCAGACTAAGTATGAAGGTGCTAAAGCCTCTCCAAGGGGAGTTATCACAGCTGAGTCACTGGTGTGAAGACAGAAACACTCCCTTGTCTCCCCGGGTTCTTTAACACCCAGATTGTAGCCTGAAGCATCAGGTATGCCCTCGACAGCTGCTGCTCTCCATTAACAATCCATTATTAACAGTCCATCGGAAATTACACAGGGGGAGTAGAATATACAGTTTTGGTTACACCCACATAGTGATAAACTGGTCCTGGCCCCTGTAACTAGGACAGTAAGACCTTTTATTTGTGTAATTCTTCAACAGAAGAAAGCATCTTCTTCTGTTGCTGTACCATTATTTTTTAAAAGTTTCATTTTAAGACTTTTTATGAAACAATTTTAATGTTAGTCTGGCTGGTCAGGATTTGATCATGACACCTAAGAGTGTGAACAGTGTTGAAAAAGCGATTCCCTTGGCCCTCTGTGCTCATTAAAAAGGAAGAACCTCTGAAGGGCAACAGAAAATTGGTCTGTAAAGGCTGTTACAAGGTGGAATATGTGGCTTACGCAGTGTAACAGAATAATGGCAGTTCATCAGTTCATTAATATCAACCTACATTCATAGACCAATATGTTCCCTAGAATGACTGTCTTTGCTCCTTTAGAAGCGGAGAGAAGGGAAGACAGAAAGTTGTCATCACTAGAACTTGTACGTAGCAACTATCATATAAAATATAAGAGAAAAGAAGGGACTCTATCATATCAGATGTTTTCGGCTTTTCTTTCATTTGATGATCAGAGATAGTTATTTAATGCTCATGTTGCCATCATGAAAACTTAATGATTCTTCAAAAGTAAGAAAAAATTTCTGGCCATATAGACCTGCTGATCTAGTGTACATGTAAAAGCATCATAAGTCTTAGTATCTGCTCAGATGAATTAAACTTCCAGTGTAGCTTCTAGGAAGCTACATTTAACCCAGCAGAGATGTTTCCTGCAACAAATCCAAAATCTTGAAACAAGTTCAGCTTTCTGACAAGATGAATAATACTGTTGGCTTCAGGCTGAGAGCTACTGCACAATCTTAACGTGAACAAATGCATTTTCTTACAAAAAAAAAAAAAACCAGCACCCCCCTCCCCCCTAAAACTCTGCTTATTTTGCCAGATCATCAAACTCTATGAGGACACACTTCAGACCGTGTTCTAGGGATAGCATTGCCATAACAATGGTGGTTAGGTACCTGGGAAAGAAAATATTATCATGTCCTGAACATGAGACAAACTGTTATATAATAATGAAACTATTTAAAAATAAATATGTACCTAATATAAAAAATGCTCACTGTCTTTATGAATGGGTATTCAGATGTAACATAATGGTTGTTGTTTAAAGGGAATTTGTATGTCTTATTAAGGCATGCAAGTGCAAGTAAACTTTCATTGCTGTTAGTGACCATCAAAAGGATTTACAAAGTAACAATATCTAGGCTGTGGGGAATATAAGGTTAGAGTTATCCCTTTCTCTAATTTGTAATAGCAGCTATGGAGATGACAC
This sequence comes from Campylorhamphus procurvoides, assembly GCA_013396655.1. Taxonomy (NCBI): domain Eukaryota; kingdom Metazoa; phylum Chordata; class Aves; order Passeriformes; family Dendrocolaptidae; genus Campylorhamphus; species Campylorhamphus procurvoides. The sequence continues at coordinate 1,138,789 of WBMV01007953.1, forward strand.
CATATGGAATAATGAAGGCACAATAAAGGAGGCAGACTACAGCTTGAGCTTTTATTTCTTGCTAGCCAATAGAAAAATGACAAATTGATCTGGCATATAGAGCATTTATAATTATAAGGTAGTTAAAAGTAGGAAAATTGTCAGTAACTGCAGAGCATTTGGACAAAACCCCTGCAATTTGAGTTAATTATCTCTCCAGAGTTCTTGTTCTGAGCAAAACACATGTGTTTATGTAGTACTATTGTATTACGGCTTTATTTATACTTGCTTTTTACATAGCCTTATTAAAAATAAAAATAGAGATCCGGAAACAGTATTTGAAAAGTTTGTTAAAATAGATCAACTGTCATTAAATAGACATTGGAATGCAAATAATTTTTACCAGTCTGTTTTCAAGTAGCAAGAGCAAAATGCAGAATCAAGGAGGGGAGTAATGGGGTGTGTTGTAAAATCCTGACTGCATTCTATAGCAGTGCAAGGGAATGTAGCTCTGCTGAACCCAGTGGAACTTCACCTGCTCTATGCAGCTAAGTTTCTGGATAATTATGATTTAAACTAGTGCTGTTGTTTCACTTTGTTTTGTTTTGGGGGTTTTCCCTCACTCTTTTAAGAACTGTCTTGTTTGTAAAACTGTGGAAAGCTTGGGAATTTTGTACCCTTCAGTTATGTCCTTTTTTGACCATAATCAAATTTGAACAATCACTTGTTTTAATGATAATATAAGTAAGCAGACTTAAATATTGCATGCAATAGTGATAAAATTTAGAATTGCTTATTTCCTGTCTGAGCTAAGGTGGACAAAATTTTTAAAGCACGCAGCAAACTTTAAAAATAAAGTTCAGTAAAAAGAATGTAAAGTGAGCGTTTGTGAATTTGGTAGCTATCCGTGATTGAAAATATGTTGTCTTCTGTTATGTATGGGAACACTGCTATTTTGATGAACTGTAAACTGTAATTATAATCAATATGCACCAAGTGTAAGTAGAAAGTATAAAATTAAACCATAAAAAAGCATCTTTCTAAAAGATTCCTAGCTTCTTTTTTTTTTTAATGATCATAAATGATGGAGTCCTAATCTATAAGTATGCAGAAAATAACATAATCCTGCTTGACATAACCTAGGGCAAGTAAAAAGCCCTAGGTAGAAGAGCAAAGGAATTTTTCTTTTCTTTTTTCTTTTTTTTTTTTTTCTAAGATCTTCAAACCTCAAAAGCAGTGCAAATTACATAAAAAATGGGCTGGAAGATGTTTTGGGTTTTTCCGCTATTGCTCTTTAATGCTATCTCTCTCCATATCTTTCAATAACTGAGGGCTGCACTCAAAAGGAACAACAGACAGTATCTGGACAAAGCTATCTATTCTTCTGATAGAGCTGCTGGTGGCTAAATGATGGTGTATTTGGGGATAGTAGTTGCTGATTTTTTTTTTTTTTAACTGAGTGCAGCAATTAGGGCTCTATTTTACAATCTATAGACCCGGTTATTCATTTATGTTTCAACATCACTGGTACAGCAACCTGGTCTACTGAAACCTGTCCCTGCCCATGGAAGAGGGGTTGGAACTAGATGATCTTTAAGGTACTTTCCAACCCAGGCCATTCTATGATATTGTCTCTGCTCCTTCCAGTATAATGCCTCAACTGAACAAGAAAATGTTCATTTCCTGCTCTTCTGAGAGGGCCTTTCACCTTTGTTTTTGTTCTCTCAGCCTCTGCACTCCTACAGTGTTCATAGCCTGGTCTTCCTGTGATACTCTGTGGTCTACTGACATAGGTATTTTCATTCAGGTCAGACCTGCACTTTTGAAGGAGTCTCCTACTACTTGCTGGCTAGTTTTGTGGTCTTACAGTATACTCCTTTCAATCAAGATACACTCCAGAAGTTCTCCTACTGCTCTCTGACTGCTAATGAATATTCCATTATAAGACCCCATCAGAGCCATTCAATAGGAACCTTCCCCTGACTCATGTGGTGTGGTGATCAGGTGCTCTGCTCCAACAGTTCTGCACAACAGTTCTGATTCATTGTTATTGCAGCACATTCATTGCTAATGGAGATACAGTCTGCAAAGTCAACATCCAGCAAGACGAGTCAGAATGATTTGAGGATAAGCATGATTTTTTTATGTGTCTGAGGCTGTGGCAGAATCTGAATTTTAGACCAGAGACCTGACGAAAACTTTCTACTCTTCAAGGTATTATAAAGGCATAGGCAAAATACACTCTGCCTCTAACTGACAGAAAAATCCTTACATGTACGTCAACAGTGAGTCATTTCCATGTTTTAAGCTTATGTTATTTATGCTAGAAAACACCGCTTTTAGAAAAAAAATATCCTTCCATTATGGAAGTCTTTTGGAACAGAGAATGGTTTTCCCTGTTTTGCAATGGAAACTGTCTATCCATGCCACATAGCAGGGAGGCCAAGCAAATTAGTCATTCAGCAAGGCAGACAGTGAACCAGCATGGATAAGCACCTGGGTCCCAAATTGATAAATTTCTTTGTGTATTGATGTAACATGCCAAGGGAGGTATTTGGAATTGAGACAATTCTAGTTCTGTTACCTTGATCCCTGAAGTGTCTCTACATATATATCTTGTTATTTGAATGTTGCTTGACTTTTACCATCATGAATATCTCTTCCAACCTGTAGCATTTTGGATTTTCCATTTTGCCCTTGTATGGCCATACTGTCTTTCTTTCCTTACCATTTGTTGAGATCTGCTCGGGCTGTTCTGGTTTAACTTTCAATGATCTAGTATTTCATCATCATAGTATTTCACAAGCACTTTCTGGTTTTTATTTGTTTTTCTAAACTAACAGTGTCCTACTGGTGGGACTCTGCAGTTCTGAAGGGGAAACTGTTAGTGGCAGTATTTGCTACAAGGTAAAGACATGGCAAATTGAACTCCTGCTTGTGTTGTTCAGACTAGTTTTCTTGCTACAATGGAGAAAGTATTGTGCAGGGATTTCCTTACATAGGGTATGAGAGGTCTGGCTTGCCATTATACCTGATTGTATACAAAAGCTTGGACTACTTCTCATCACCCTCTACTGTTACACCCTCATTAGGCCTGCTATAACATTGCTTAGGCATGGCAAGCAATGACTTTTTGTGTGTCTATCTGGTTCAACCCAGACATTTCTGGGGATTAAACCCTTTAGGTAAAGTTAAACAAGAGCAGAAATTAAGCCAACACCCTCTCAAAAGGAAAGTAAGGTAGGAAAAGTTGAAGATTTTTTTGGCTTAGAACAGTTCAGTCTCAAGTGATCAATTCTATTTGCACAGTTTCTTTGGGACAGGGAAAAGTATTTGTGATGTCCAGAAAAGAGAGCAATGGAACTGGTCTGACCTTTACTGTTCTAAGTATTACTGAAGAGAGCTGAAACTACATTTGCGCTCAAATGGTGATATCCATACTGATGTGGACTTCCTCATCAATAGTCCTGCTAGAACTATTAGAACCTATCAGTCTATCTTAGGCTGTATAGCTGGGTAAATCAGTGTTCTTGAAAGCTGAACAGAATGAGGCTTTTGACATAGAAGGGAGGTGCAGAAGAAATACAGTGCATCAAACAATATATTTTGCTTGCATAGCTCTTTTTTTGTATGTGTTCTATTTATAGATCTTGATACCACCCTCTTTTATAACAAACAACTTACAAAAGCAAGTGAAAATCTGTTGCTATTGCTGAATATTTATAACAAAATTGAGACTTGTCACAATAAGTTTTGCCAATTCTTACAGCTTTTAATATATTACAATAAAGTTCAAATACAGCACAAATATCAGTCACCAGTGATACCATAGTTGCAGTTTATTTGGAAATAATTTTAGGCAACTAGTCATCTTAAGGTGAGATTTTAAAAGTGTCTCAGAGAATGTGAATAATCAGCACTGAATGCTGATTAGCATTGTGGAGGAACAAGGCTTAAGTGCTCAGATTTTGTTTCACAAAGATGTAGCTCTAATATTTTTAACCCCCCAATTTTTCATGCATGGAGTACACATGGTGTTTCACTTAGAGAAAAGGAGTATTTCTGCAAAGTCTTTCCAAGCATACAGTAAAAATGTTTTCCCTCGGAGATGAAAGTGGCAGTCTCGCACCAGTAGAATAAGTGTTTCAGTTAGATATTTACAATTATCAGAACCATGAAGGTTTGGGTATTTGCAAATTCTTGGCTCTTTGTATCTGGTTTTTTTTTTTCTTTTTTCTTTCACTTTGGAAGGATTTTTTTATTCTTTTTGCAACATTTTGAGACAACACCAAGCTCATACTTCTAGAATTTTTGAGTCTTAGGAGGCAAATTAAAAAATATGTTTTTCACGTTATCCTATTCTTTATGTTGTTTCTTAACACTTACAAAAAAAGCCTTTCATTCTCTTAATGGATAGCACTATATGCTCTCTGAAATGTGCATAGTCATGTAGCTTTATATGTATTATTTAGGTGCAAACCACTTTTACTTCAGCTTTGAATAAATACAAATTTTTGGATTAATTTCAAATATTTGACTTTCAAAAAATGTCTATATATCAATACCTTCCATCACACTCTTATTTAAAAAAAATTGTTTATTTAGGAAAATATTCCTAGTATGTTTGAAGAGCTTTGCTTTTTAGTTTTCTTTGATAAATTATCTGCTGTTTTGCAAAATATTTTAAAATTAATTCTTTCTTTATATTCACATAGCATAGTTAATTCATTTTCTTCACACATTTGTTTTTTATTTTTAGTCATTTAAGCAAAATATTGGAAACAGTAATTTTGGCTACCTTTCTGAGGAAAGTTTCCATATAAAAATTTGTCGTGATAGTGAGGAGAGGAAGGAAGAATAAATTAAATACCTCTGGGGTGTGTGTGTGTGTATGTGTGGTTTTCACAGAATCACAGAATATGCTGAGTTGGAAGGGACCGACAAGGATCATGGAGTCCAACTCTTAGCTCTGCCCAGGTCCATCCCCAAGAGTCACACCATGTGCCTGAGAGTATCATCCAAATGCTTTCTGAACATTGCCAGGCTTGGTGCTGTGACCACTTCCCTGGGGAGCCCTCCAGTGACCAACCACCCTCTGGGTGAAGAACCTTTTTCTAATATCCAGCCTAAACCTCCCCTGACACAACTTCAGGCCATTCCCTCCTGTCCTGTTACTTGATCACCAAAGAGAAGAGATCAATGCCTGCCCCTTCTGTTCCCCTCACAAGGAAGTTGTAGACTGCCATGAGGTCTCCCCTCAGTTTTGGATACATGTTTGTTATATGTTATGTAGCGTAGTGCTTGACCAGTTGGTAGCATTCCAGTTAGGATACAGCAGTAAATTCCTTTGACCACTGTTTCAGTTTTCTTAGAAATACCTGTTATCTGGTTTTTCCTTTTAATGTGTTCTGGCATGGCAGCAGATTCTTGCATGCTTTAAATATTTTGCAAAAACCATTGCAAGCCTTTGTAGGACATATGACTGATGTCAGTGGATCCTTCCCTGGGCCACAGGTACAGTTTCCCACCTCTTGGGTGTATTTGACATTCTATATGCTGTCCTTTCAGACACTCATTTTCCTTTAGATTTGGCACAATCTAATTTTTTTTTCATACAAATCAAGTGCTCATATATTCACCTATTTTTCAAAAATCTTTATTTAGGGTCCTTTAAGTTTTGAAGTCTAGCTTGAGTCACATTTATATGGATCTTATTTTCTGAACTAAAGAGCAATTATGGCACAGAAATATGTGCCTTGTTAATTTACATCAGCTTGCCTAGCATTGTATTCTTGCTTCCAGGATTCAGTTCTTGTAAACCTATTCTGTCTGGTTTTGATGAGGTTGCCATTTCTTATTCCATCTGGTTTTGAGTTTCATGGCTCTTGTTAGTTGTTTTGGGTTGTTTTGGTTTTCTTTCATTCATATTCCAATTACTGCTATTAATTATTAATTATAGGTCGCTGTTACTTTGGCTACTGATCACCTGGAATCTAATTTGAAATCAAAAAAATGTATTAAATTTATAGATATTTTCTAGAAATTCCTGGTGCCACCTATTGGTTCGATTGTAGAAATGCAGCTGCAATTCTAGCATTGAAGCAAAGCTGGCTGTGGAAATAGTCATTGAAACCTTGTATTAATTAGTTAATTACTCAAATTCTTGCATGTATATGAGTCTATGTCTGACTCATCATTTAGAGACATATGCTAATTTGAAATATGTTTCAATAATATGTATATTACTAAAGAGAACATGTTACTAGGTTCTAAGTTTTGAAGCATTTTTCTCTATTTAAAAGATTCAAATAAATATCAGCACTGCTCAGCTGAAAACTTCACCAATCAAACATTTTGAAAGCAGGATATGGCAGCTACTGATTCTTTCTGTTAATTTCTTCTCTGTTTATCTTGCATTTCAGTTAAGGAGTATGTATGAATTTTAAACACATTTCCCATAACAACAGTTGTGTAAGCTCATTTCATTATAAAACACAAACTCTATCTTAACCAGTGATTTCAAAATATTTTTATGTGAATATAAACATAGATATAACCTTTTTTATTTAATATGTACGTTTGCTGGAGAGATAAAATGTTGTGCAGAAACCTTTTAAATTACTTATTTATGTGGAGAATGCGACTTCCTGTACTTTACCAACCAAGTCAAGGTAGACAGCAACAAGGAAGTCCAGTACGGTGAATTTCTGGGCACAGAGGGTTTTACTTTACAGATAGTGCAGGAATAGTAAATTCATAGACCTGCAAATACGGAGTCTGAAATGGAGTTGACGCGTTCACTCTGACACAAGACCCCAGTCTCCTACAAAGAGGCAATGAGTCAGTCTGAAGTGTCTGTGGAGCAGATCCTGTTGGTATTTCTGGAACCATAAAGATGCCTGAAAAATTCATGTATCCCAAAGAAACGTTAGTCCCTCAAGCAGCTACCCAAGGCAAGAAGGATTTAGGGATGACATAATATTGCTTCCATTCTAAAAAATGCCCAAAATTTTCATGTTGTCAGAGTGATTCAAGGCTCACTTATTGAAGCTGGATATAAAGCACCAAATCTTTCAACACAGATACTGAAGACATCATGGGAATGAACAGTTGAAGGTTTGGTTGGGGTTTTTTTCTCTTCCATTGGTTTTATATTACTGGAGAATATTCTTGTTTGTTTGTTTACCTCTGAGATGCTTCTATTGGATTATACTGTCTGGTGGCCCTGCCATGCTTACAAGTTAAGTTAGATTTGTATGATTGAATCTGTGTTAATGAGAGGAATTTATGCATAGTTGTGGTTGACTATTGAAGTCCTGGCAAAGATGGTAAATGATTAATTCCTGTTAAGTATCTCTCTTGATATACCTACCCTACAAAATCAGTTTTGTTTCACAAATATGTAATACTTAATTAGGTGAATTGCCTAATTGTTTCATTCTCATCTAGAGTGAAATATGACTTGATTTCTGAACTTGTTTTACCTTGTGGAAAGATCTGCATGTACATATTACATCTGTCAGACAGTGTGCCTCTCTCTAAGAAATAGCATTTAAAAGTTTAGCAGAACAAGAAATGTTATTGCAAGTCTGAGATAAAACACAGCAGAGGTTGTTGCTTCACCAGAAAAATCCATAAACAAAGTTCAGAAAAGCCTTACTTTTTTATCCCTTGTGATTCCTTTTTTTATTCTCATTGTTTTCTAAGAATAGAAAATTGCAGTGCACTCAATTTTCAAATTTATTTGAACAATTATAACAACAAATTATCTAACCATTGGACCTTCTTTTCCTTACAGATAAGAAGAATATAGCCACTGCAGGTGTGTTTGTAGTTTCAAAGCCATATCAAGATAGGTTTAGAAAACAGGGATCCTTTTCTGCATTTTTGAACTTGTATGTTTGTGAAGGCAGCATCCAGCCCGATGGTCTGTCCTCCAAAATGGCTAGTGGAAATGCATAACCTTTTCATGAGGAGTACTCCATAATTATAACAGATTGGATTACAAAGTAATAGTAGTGAAATGAAAGGTCTAGTAGAAATTGTATGTAGTCCTGCCTTCTCTAGACCTTTATATATTTTAATTTGGGAGTATTTCTTGTAACTGTCAACCTGTTCTATCAACACCTTGCACTGCTTGATTTGCATTTCACATTTTACCTCTGCATGATATGTTCGCAGAATTAGTCTGGGAGATAATAGGTTGTTACATAAATTCTGGAGCTTATTTTACACACAGAGAAGAGGGCAGATTTTAGTTCTGAAGTCACTGCTCTCACAGTAACTGAAGTCACAGTAACTGCTCTCACTGAAACGGTTTTTTTTCCCCAAATGGATCACAGGAATATGTCCTCTTCTCATCACAGGTGTGATGGTGCAGACTGGCCCAGTCATACTGTACCCTCCCTTCTGCCAGAGTAACAGCCCAGCTCACACAGTTGGGTCTTGAAGAACAATCTCACTGAAAATTAGCAAACATAAACTACCACAGTACCAACCCAGCGTTTATATTTCCGAACAGGAATGCTTTAACCACACTCTGTGGGTTAAATGGGGTTCAAGATAATTACTTCCTTTCCTCACAGAGGTGTTTTGAGAATTAATTAGTTAACATTTGTATGGCACTTCCAAGATACAAAGTGCTATACATGTGCTAATTAATTCAATTATTATTACCTGTGTGTCATTTGCACTGTCAGGAAATCCATACTTGACTAATCCAGCCCAACAGTTTAGTTTTATATACTACCTCCTGGTCCATGGGTTAGAAATGCCTTTCATAAAAAGAAAGAAACAACAACAAAAAAAAAACAAAACCAAAAAACACAAAATCAAAACAAAACCAAAAAGAAAAAAAAATGAAATCCAGTAGAAGAAATAAAGATCTGTATTGTCTAGCAAAAGATTTGCCACCCAAGAGTACCATTTTCATCTTGTAAACATTAACAAAATCCTGCTATATTGGGTTTTAATTCTCAAAGCAACAGTGAAAAACCGTTTCCCACATAAGGTGTTTTGGACTCTGGATCTTAAGTTATAGGGAAAATTTAAAGGTACATACAAAGATGGCCTTTAGATAGGAGGCAGTGTTCCACCAGCTATGTATGCCCCTATAATCAGGCTCCTGGATTTGGCTATAATTAAGCATTTGACAGAGAATACCTCTGTTCCTATATGTTTCCAGTGGTATCATTCATAAGGCTTGAGGCTGAAGCCACTTTATGTAATGACCTTCTATTCCTAAGAGCAAGAGTTCTCTGAACATACGTCCCAGGCTAGCAGTTCTGTGCTGCAGGAAAAATAATGTATCAAAAGGAAAAGAATGAGCTTTTATGCGAGCTATGACACATGAACACTTACTTCCTACAGACGTGTGGTTTTATCTCAAAGTAAGTCACGGTATCTTTTTAACAAGCAAAGACCAAAGCAATATTATGGATATACTAAGTGGGGAAAAAGGAGAAATACCTAATATAAAACTGTCCTAAAAGCAAGTCTGCCAAATGAAATTCTCATAATAGATGATAGTACCTACACTATCCTCTTGCATGAAATTTTCATAATAAGTAGTAAATGCAACTTATTCTTTTCTACACTCTGTCTGGATTTCCCAGCATCTTATTCATTCCCCTTGCCTAGTCTCATCATCTCTATGCAACCCTTCAATTTTTCCATTTTATCCTCATCCTGTCTTGATTCATCCTGTTCCTTGGTGTTACTATGCTTTTCCTTTTCTTCTCTATAATGCCTTTTTGTGTACAATTTTCTTCTATTCATGCTTTCTTAAGACTTCACTGCAGCTTTTTTTCCTTTTTTTCTTNATGACTCTCCTTCTGTTATAATACTGTATTTCATGGAATACTGATATAATTTTGAGTTATGCTTTTATGTGTTGAAGGCACTTAGAGTTGTGGGAGGAGAACATTTTAATAGTCATGAACCCCCTGGAGCTGGGAATATAATTTCTCTTCCAGTTTTGTGCCTAAGATGTCTCTGATTCAAGTCAGGTTAACTACGTGACTAAAAGGTGATGTATGTACCTGCTACACTCTTCTGTTGATAAGCCCACCTCTGTCCAACATTTTTAAATCTTGGTATGTTTGGATGATTTGTGTACAATGAAAGATAACTAGAGTAGTAAGAAAACTGTTTTGGTTGGGATGATTTCTTCCCAAATAGTTCAGATGAACCCGTTATTATACAAACTGCTCACTCTCAAAGATACAATCTTCATTTCATAAATTGTGCTAGTAGCCACACTATTACTCAACACTAGTTCATCAATTGCCCTTTGAAAAGGAGGAGGAAAGACTGAAATGCAACTGGTGACTTCTGTGGGCACTGTTAATAAAGCTGATTTACTACCAGTCATTCAATGCTAAGATGCTTCATCATCTGGAATGTGATACAGTGCGATGATCATGGTGGAAATCCATCACCTAGAGCTGGCTGCTGGCATCTGTACTGTAGGGAGCAAATAGCCGTGGAAGCTGGGAACTGGCTGTGTTGACTCTTCTAGCTCTGCAAGAGGTGTGTGGCTGCAATCTGACTTTTCAGGTTTTTCTTACAAATGTGTTAAATATTTTCTGACATACCAATCAAACCTCCTTTTTCCCTTCTCTGCCTTTTTGTGTTCTTGTACTTCCACAGAGCTGGAAAGAGAAATAAAAGTAATATGGAGTGCATCCTTGTTCATCTGCTCATGAAGGGGTGTGTGTGTGTGTGTATGGGTGTATAATATTTATATTTATATTGTATATATATGTATATAATGTATAACATTTCTATGTATATGTATAATATTTAATTTAATTTAAATAGTTTATATATTTAAACATGCAGATATATCTATATACACAAGATTAAATTCAGCTGTCAGATTGCAAAATGGAAATCTACCTTAATATTCAGTTATTATTCACACAGTACAATGGAATAACTTTTTATTGTGGTTACTATTAGAAATGCCCAGTCATTATTCTCTCTCACCTTTCTGCTGGGCTGAGGACTTTGCAATAAATCCTTTTGACTTTTGTCAAAATAGGAGAAGAATATGATGAAGTAGATTCTTTAAAAATATGGGAAAAAAAGTGACTTCAGACTAGCTGCAAGTCAGTGAAAATGAAACAAATTATTTTTCCAGTGGCTGAGTCCCCTGGAAGATTTCTAATGAGATCTTTGTTCATGTAAGAAACATTTTCAGGAAACATTTTTTACAATGCCACACCCTCAGTTGCTGAGATTTCTGCAACTGATTTTTTAGTTTTTCAGCTGGTGAGTCACAGTCTTTGGAGTATTTATTTTTCAGTTCAAGTCCAGGATGCTTTTTAGTAAAAGTCAGAATTTTGTTTGTATGAATTCATGGTTCTTGCTCATGCATAGAATCTTCTTTGCAGAATACATCAGCAACGTAAGTCACATTTAAGCACCTATGAATGTTGAATACCCACTCGTTGTATTCAAGTTCACATCTTTTTGTATATGGATCTGTGTCTATTTAGAAAAATAACCATTATGTTTCCCATCTCATGAAGTAAATCTGACATATCCTTGTCATCAAATGGAGCCTTCAGGGAAAAAAAAATATATATTTGAATGCTTTGTTAAAAACAGTAGTGATACAAAAGTTGATTAACAACAGTCATCTCCCTAAAAGTCCTGCTCTCTACAAAGCACCTTCAATACACGTGCAAGCAAAGGGCTATCTGAGTAAAGATATAGCTGTACAAGACTCACATATTTCATAGAATCATGAAACGTTTTTGGGTTGGAAGTGACCTTAAAGATTATGGGCACTAGATCAGGTTGCTTAGGGCCCCATTCAACCTGGCCTTGAATATTTCCAGGATGGGGAATCCGCAACATTTCCAGACAACCTGTTCCAAAAGAAACCTTTGTGGGCAACCTGTTTTCAAAGGCAACTTCTTTTGCTGCAAAAACTTACTGGGTTCCTACTGAGAGGTGACTAATTTATATACCTTTCTAGTGCTCATATTTGCTAATTTTGCCACTTTTTTTTCTGTCTCATTTTTTGACTGGTAATTAATTTCCTATGGGTTTATGGCAGTTTCATGTATTTTTACATTCTTCATAACTTTTTGCTTTTTAGAAGTATATATTAATATCCTGCAATTTATATGGTAGGAGCCACTTTGACTACAGGGTACAGGAATTCATTATGCTTTTGTCCTCAGCAGTGGGCAAATATAACTTCAACACCAAAAAGACTGAAGTCTTATTCTGTAGATTTCTAGGTAGCTTTACAGCAGTGATGCTGATGGAGTTGACCCTTCCTCATTAGCTAATAAATATTGAAATGTTTTCTAAACCAACTCTAAATAAAGTTCTAAGGTAATATTTCACCCTCGTATCTGTACTTTACATGTTCTAGCAGCTTTTGCATAAATAGCTAAGATTAGCTACTTTTGAACTTTTGTATTGATTTGTATAACATTAAGCGACAACTAGTGAGAAACGTTTTCAGAGCGCAGATCTATCTGGAGACCAAGGATGGCCTGATATGGATTCTCAAAATAAGAGAAAGCACAGAAGCATAAAGAGAAAATGGTAGTTTTTCAGTGCTTAATCTTTTAATGGTTACACTAGTAAAAAGGTAAATACTGTAATGTAACTGGACTTACAGGAATAGATGCAGTGAAAAAAAAATGTGTGTATTGTTTGTTTTTTTTTTCTTCAAAGCTGTGAGAATTTTGACTCATTTTTCTGGACTTGTGGATTGCATGTGGGTTTATCACATGATGCTTGCCTAGCCTAGGAGATTTTTGTTTGTTTCACAGATAAAATGCAATTCTAGTTCTTGATTTCCTACCAAAGTAATATGATGTTCAGAAAGAAGACAGCTTCTAAATCAAGAAAGGCAGTCTTTCTTTTGTGACAAGCATACATACACAAAATCTTTATTACAATAGATTTGGATTGTTTTTTAAAGAACAGCTTTGCTTAATATCACCTTAATAGGGAAACTCAAAGAAAAAGAGAGAAATAAAAACAAAGGAAAAGGGCCAAAGCTAAAGAAAATGCTTGAAAATGCTAAAGCCCGGCCTTTCCTACAAACTGCAACCGTACACAAAAATGTTCTTCACTGAAATGCATTTACACTTGTTTATACAACAAATGACACACAAACAATGAAGACATATGATGGAAAGTCTTCTAGAACTGAAGTGTATTATCTGCCTTCTCATAACAACCTTTGCAAAAATCTAACTCCATCTATGACTCTTTCTATAAAGGAATAATAAAGTGCAAGCTATTTTACAGAATAATAATCATTAAACAGGGTCAGAATAGAATAGGAATTTTAGTAAAATATACAATAAAAAATTACTGAGTAATCTTGATTAATATAGCATTTATCCTGACTTTGGTATTTTGTAGGAGTTTTGCCTCAATTAAAAGGTGGGTAAGGAAGTCAGGATTTACTGTAGAATGAATGCATATAAAAGGCTGATTCTTTTCAAGTGAATGCAGCCAATTAGAATCTGTATAAATTCTAATCTCAGTTGTGGGAAAAGCAGTAATGGTAATTTTGAGGTATTATGCATCACAGTTCTGTTATGAGTGATCAAGTATATTTTCTTGATCATTGCCTTTAAAACCTTTCTTTGAACAAAGCTTGCTAGAATGGTGAGGAAAAATGTATTGTTTCTTTCTCACTGTACAATTTCAAAGTGAATAAGTTGTTAAAAACCATAAAAGAACACATTTCAACCTGTGAAGTTTTCTTGCATTTTACATTTTGTGGCAAAATTATATTTCACCATTTTTTAGTGGAAATTATGAAATATTTAGGAAATTTATTCCAAAAGTTCACTGGTTCTGAAAAACAGTTAGGTAATTTGGAAAAACACTGCAATTATTTCATAGAGACAGTTTTTCATATTTTGAGAAGTCGATCCTTCAGACTATGCGTCAATGAGTTATTATGTATTCCTCTTAGAACACAAGTAGATTTTATTTGCACTGTTTCAGAGAGCCTGCTGCTATTATTTTTTTCCAGTAAACATAAATCTGGAATTTCTTCAGACTTAAAGACAACTTAAAAATAATATTTAAATGCTTGCAGGTTAGAGCTGTCTTCTTTATTCTAGCTGTTTTTTGCTTCAGGAAGGACTTTTTCACATATTAAATCAATTATGACTGTCCAATATGTCATATAAAGATACCACATGGAAGTCAAGACAGCCAAAGGTGTTTACACATGCCAATCAATACACAGGCTTAGAGAACTTCAAGTCAAAGGCAAATATGTTCAACTGAGCAAATACAGGTTGAATCTTGGACTCATGGACACTGGTAGCAATTTTTTTTTATTAACTTCAGTAGAAATGAGTGCTCCAGCTTCATTATTTTGGCTGTGGTAGTTTACCAATACAGTATTACAGACACATAGCTCTAAGATGAGCTATGCCCAGCAGGATGATGCTGTTCCCTACCACCACACAGTTGTGCTACTTTTTCTGTTTAATGCTCAGATGTGTTGTAAGCTGGACTGAGCATTAAGATTTACAAAATACAGTTAATATTTTTTAGTTGTATCAGGCATTCCCCAGGAGAGACGTGATCCTCCCCAGGCATATAGAAGCATGTCTTTGGGGACTGCTTTGGCACCATCATGGCTGAGAGTGACTTTAAGTGCCTCACAAAACTCAAAAGAGCTACAGTGGATGTGTTGGATGCTTCTACATGTATAACTGTTACTTGAGTTGCTCTGCTTCCTTAAACTTGGTGTTTGAATATTCAAATTCCACAGCACCTCACAAGATATTATTCAAACACACTGTGCAAGGATAGACATTGGCATGTGCTGCAGTGAAAACAAGTCACAGTTTTCATTTCACCTCCTTTAAAAATCAGCAAAAAGTTGACCTATCATGCTCCTTCTCTTCCATACTAAACTGAGGGATTTTGAGGAGTTTTGCACTTAAAAAGGAATGACGTTTCAGCTTGACAGCAGAGCATGTCTCTAGCCATTCACACACCCTCCAAGCTCAATTATTCTTTCAGTTAAGGGACATATTTTGTCTGGAATATGGTTCAAAAAATCTATGTTGATGACACATCGAATTTTAGCTTAACTATTACAGATCAAATTGCATACATGTACAAAAGTTTGATCAAATAAATTTATCTTTAATATTCTGCCTTTTTTTCCTAAAAAAATAAAATACTAAATTCATTAGGAAATTCAGACAGAAAAATTCTATAGCATTTAGAATTGATGGCTTTTGTGATCGTTATTTGAAATCCAGTCACATAGTTGATAAAAATTAAAACATATTTTTGTTTTGTTTTTAAAATTTTCCCAAAGGAAATTGTTCAAATTATGTTGCTTCTTCTTACTGTTTTATTTGACCAAGAATTGGTCAAATTTCTTGCACCTTTTAAAAAGCTTTCATAATTTTTGAAGCTTGAGGAAGGAATTCCTGTACCAATGACTGAGTAGATGTTTCTCCTTAAGGAAGTTCCTCTATTTAATTGTTTTCCTTATGTCACACTTCTGCAAATTAATGTAGTGACTTTAACATGTATGCTGTGTGCTTTCCTCACTGAAGTGACATTCTTAAGTTTAATTACTTTTACTGCATACAGGATCATGGTCTGCTCCTTGTTCCACTGTCAATTCTCTCATTTATCTTCCCTGAACCATCTGAATAAGCCTGAACAAAAGCTAGTGAAAAAATATGGAACTGTGTAGGAGGTCTAAGTTAATGTAGTATGCATGCAGTGTGATAGCAGGTATTTTGAAGGACATGACATGTTTTCATGCTTTATTATCTCGTATATTTACATTCTTTAGTCATCACATTTGTGAGATTCAATGACTCCAAGTGAGAAGTACAGTAATGGAAAAAGTATAGAAAGTAACGAAATAAATAATAATTGGAGATGCTGGATACAGAAGAAGTAGTTATTGGGAAGTGATAGGGCAACAAGGAGTGTACGGAGCAAATTCACTTCCATGGTGTTCAGGATAGCAGACTTGTGGGCTTTCAGTCCAGAAAGCCAACCATATCTTGGGCTGGATAAAAAGCCACTTAACCAGCAGGCCAAGGGAGAAGATTCTGCACCTCTCCACTGCCATTGTGAGACCCCACCTGGAGTACTGCATCCAGCTCAGTGGTCCCCAGGAAAGGAGAAACCTGTTGAAGTGAATCCAGAGGAGGATATGACAATGACCAAGGGGCTGGAGCACCTCTCCTGTGAAGACAGGCTGAGGACCTGGGGATGTTCAGCCTGGAGAAGAGAAGGGTCTGAAGACCTTCCAGTAGCCTTCCAGTACTTAGAGGCAGGCTAAAGAAGGCTAGAGAGGGACTCTTTACAAGGGTCTGTAGTGACAGGGGCTTTAAACTAAAAGAGGGTAGATTTAGATGAAATATAAGGAAGAAATTCTTTGCTGTGAGGGTGGTGAGGCACTGGAACCATGAGGGTAGTGAGGCACTGGTTCATGGCCAGGCTGGATGTAGCTCTGAGCAACCTGTTTCAGTGAAAGGTGCCCCTGCCCATGGCAGAGGGCTTGGAATTAGGTAGTCGTTATGGTCTCTTCCAACCCAAGCCATTCTATTCTATGATCTCCTATTAAGTTGAAAAACAACTTTATTTATTTTGTTCTCAATAATAAGTGATATATGGAAAGAACTTCACTATGCTGAACTTTGATATCCTATTCAAGATATATTTGCAAAGTTATGTGATAACTCACAGTACCTCAGGCTTCATCCCAGTGACACAGGAATGTAAGAAATAAACCTCCGGCTGTGTTTAGTTTCTTTGGCTCGTGGGGTTCCTCGGTAGCTGAGAGTTTGGCAAAATTTCTTATTTGTGCCTCAGCAGCCTTCACAGGTATTCAAAAGCTTCACAGGGAGACTAGTTACCCTTCGTTCTCACAAAAAAAAAAAGAGGATATGAGGAAATTTTAATAGTATATTTCTACAATTCCTACATCTTCATTTAAAAATTATTAATATTTTCCATAGTTTCTCTAGTTCTTTTACAAATTCTGCTAGAATTCGACTTCTATCTAATATATCTGATGCCTCCATGTATGCAAAGTTTATTTTATTATTCATGGACTGATGCCTCTAGTTCTGTTTGCTGTTCTCTCATATTAATGCAGATTTCTGAGTTTTAATATTGATTGCTAACATAACATCACTATAAATGTCTAGCATTTTCCCTCTCAATTTTTAAATCCTTTTAAAAATTTTAAAAATACATTATTTAAAATAGGAAAAACATTGTCTTTTGAATAATTTAATCTTTATTGTCTCCAGGAGCTGCCTTAACCCACTGTATTATCTTTCAGTGAAAGACTGCTTAGAATAATTCCTTTTATTTCTACTACTTTTAAAGAATATTACTAATTGGTTTAGTTAGTTTAAAAAAATGAGTTAAAATAAAATAAAAAATAATGCCATGTGGGGAGAAATAAATAATATTTGGAGGTGTTTCCATAAAACATGAGCACCTGAATCATGCTTTGTTCTCTTTTGAACAGGCTCTGACCACAATCATGTTTTCTCATTGTAAAAAAATTCTTGTATATCTGGACTGTCTTTCCCCAGGGACTGCAAGGAATGATTTCTTTCAGAGTGCACAAAGGGAACCAGACAGTAACTGGTGTAAAAGGTCGTTTGCCATCTCCCACTGAAAAACACACAAGAACCAGGACACTAGATGGGTTCTTCCACTGCCTATGAGACAGGATGGCAGGATGAGCAGCTGTGTTTGCCACAGGACATCCTGCACAATGCTGGACAGTTTCTACTGCAGATCCCAAACAGTGAATAAAACAAGGAGAAATTTGGTCTACTACTCCTACTTGTCATAAGCTTTTGCCATGCTGGTAGGTTTGCTGCCCATACAACAAAATGAGCCATTGTTTTAACACATTTTTAATATTCATTTAATTCTCGTTATTTCCACAAAGTGTTATCTTTAGACATGAATTCCTCCCAGGAAGTCACATAGTTCTTTGCTCCTTATAGTCCAAAGAATTGTGCCTTAGGCTTTGCCAGCATTTGCAAATTTAGCATCTGTAATTTCAGCTATGCCAGCAAGTGGGACTGACTTTTGCAGAGACAAGGTTCCTCATGCTTTTAGCACAACCAAGAAACCTGAGGCACAGGACCCTAGCTTTGCTATTTGCATATCGGCATATTGTTGCTATGCTGTTGTTGCTGTTGCAAAATGGATTATGTTTCTTTTTAGCAAATTGGCATAACTGACTTCCCCCCTAACTTCTCCTCTCCATTTCCAAGAGATGGAATAACAGTCTTCCTGTACTAAGTAGGAGATGTGGGAATTAGTAGAAGTCATCTAGCTGTGCCATCAGGGAATGTGCTGCTGATACTTGAACTAGACCATCAGTATTTTTTGCTCTCCTGAGTCTGCAACTAGCACTTCTTTTGCCAGCAGCTGTTTTTGTGTTCGTTGCTGAGATTTTAAATTCCTTTCACTGGCTCAGTTTCCTTGAGCAGTGGTAAAAACTTCCATGGATTCCTGAGAAGCCTGACTGACTCTTGTAGATCTGATAAACTTTTCATTAGGGTCTTGGAGATTTCACCTTTATTGACATAGGGACATGTTCTTGAGGATGAAATACTGCACAATCTCATTAACAGAAATTTTAAATTCTACCTGGTGTTTACAGGTTTTAATATCTAAACAGAATTTGGAAGAAAAAGACAGCACTTGTACTTGGCACCTGCAGATAATCTAATGCTCTGAATCTGCAAACATGTTAGAATGGGTGTGGTCAATTGGGTTTCCTTGCTGGTTGAATTCATGCTACTTGTGACAGGCATGTTTTCATTTGTACACAATATAGAGGCATTAAAAAAATTAGGTAATTTTGATAGTTTGGTGGGGGGTTTTTTTCTACTTTAAGTTTGTGACTTCCAGGCAATTCTGACCATGATTTATTGTCACATCCACGTCAGTGGAAGTTAAAAGAGTTTAATGTCCTCATTTGTTCTCACAGAAGTCAGATTTTATGTGACGTGAGATCTGTAATGGTGCTCTGCATTAAAATGAAAGTACAAGGATATTCCTTGGGATGCAATTCCTTTACAGCTCACTGCCTCTCATTGATTTGAAAGGCTGCTTCACACATTACAAATGGATTTTGACCATAGCAACATTGCGTTCTCTGGTACTAAAAGCTAGATTGCCTGTGCAGTGGCAGCTTTGTGGCTTGCCAGAATAACTGACCATGGGTGTGAATCCTTATGCCAACTTACTACAAGAGCATAACATGCACAGTGAAATAGCAGAAGCTGTTTCTTGTCAAGAAGTCCTTTGACTAATAAAGGACAGAGAGATGAACTCAGCTGTTCTTAATAAGCAGTCCCCAGAGGAATGGTAAAAGACAGAGGGGGATGAAAATCAGAGACAGTATTTTGGGTGGGTACCTCTGTAGCTATCATTCACTCATAATGAATCCATACAGTCCATTCATAAAGTCCCCAGGAGGACTCCTCTTATGAAATGCTGGGAAAACATACTTTCCACCAAATGTACTCATTCTGGACAAAGATCTCACTTGTCCGCATTGGTAATAGTATAAACGTTGCATGGGGGCAGGAAAAAAACCACACAAACAAACAATTTCATAGTGTAAAAAAGAGGTCCAAAATATCTTGGCAGTGACCAGCTTATCAGTTACTGCTTCTGTTTTCCTTGCCAGTATTTAAATTAAACTGGACTAGAATCAAATCAGTTCTATCACTACCCTTCTCTAACCTTTGGTTAATCTGATAATTTTCAGCTTGTTAAAATGTTTAATCTATATAAAAAATGCAACACACTATCACTTCTTGGCACATTTTTGTGACTGGTGAATAGGACTGTATTTTCTTGCATGGTTACAGAATATTAATTCAGTGATCTCTTTATGAGCCACTTGGTGCTGTCAGCTACCTAATGCAAAGATAGAAAACATTTTTTCTCCTCTTGAGAAATGTGATTTATTAGATATTTATCCAAACAGAATGGCTTTTCAATAGTGCCAAACATGCACCATTCAGGAGAAACAGAGGTTCCCAGAGAAAAGATCTTCACTACTACAGTCCAGCTGTATGATTATATGCTCTGTGAAGTCATATTTAATTCAATTCCAACACCTCCTTCTAAGACAGTTCAAGAAATGTCTGCATGTGTTTAATCCTTTAGCACAGTGTTTTCACTGGTGACATATTTGTCAATACCTGATGGCCATACTGATTCACAGAATAAAGACCAGAAGCCAGAAAAAGAGTTTCATAAGACTTTTCCACAGCAGCATTTCCTACAGGACACATGCTATATTTTCATCCATGTCTTTAGAAATTTTAATATGCATTAAAATATTTTTTTAAAAAAAGTGATTTTTCGTTTTAAACTTCAGGTGAAAGTCAAAAGAATTTTTCACTAAATTTGTTACTAAATAAAGTGAGATCAGACAGATCCTAAATCTAGAAAATAAAGAATCTGGTGAGTTATTTTATTAGTGTCAGACCGCTCAGACAATCACAAAAGAGGTAATACAAAAAAACACAAATATATTTTGGAGACAATATTGCATCCTATGAATACGCAACAAAATGTTAAATAAGACTCATTTTCTATTTGTTTCAATACTTTTATTTGTGAAATGCAGTTGTAGAGTAATATGTGACAGTTTTCTTTTTTGAAAAAGAGTACTTCAGATCAGAGCTGTAAGCTCATTCCTAACAGAAAACTGGCTAGAGAGATCTCTTTTGGCTCTTGTGTGGTATTCAGTATTACCTGACCTCAAAACACCTATTGGACAGGAAAGAAAAAAAAAAAAAAAAGGAAAGCATGTTTCTGAACTCTAAAGGATCTCAAAATGTGTATAATATAAGAGATAATCTCAGGGCAGGAGTGAAAAGGCTAAGAGAGGGATCATACTCCAGACTAAGCAGGCTTTGAAAGAAGGGTTAAATCACCTTTACTCAGCCAAAGTAAAAAATGAAAAAATTGGAAAAATTATCAAAGAGTTGCAAAACCTAAAATGTCAAAAGTGCTTGTCTATTCCTGTTACTATAACTCCAGCTCTTTCATTTGTTGCTATTTCAGCTTCCCTGCAGCTTGCTTCTCAGCACATAGGTTGGAAGCATATTCCAGTGTCAATTCGTCTTCTCACTTCTCAGTTCGGGTGTCCTTGTGCTGTTGCTTTCACAGCTGATGCTGGATTTGATGTATATTTGCTAGGGGCATCAAGGAACTCCTTGAAGGCATCTACTGAAATTCTGCTGGGAAAAAATGCTTCATTAGACGTGGGTATGCTTTGAGAACAAACTAGACACCCTCTCATAAGGTTCTGTCGGTGGACTTGATAAGAAAAGACCCTCCTAAGGCATTTAATCATGATGAAAAAAGAAAGCAGTGAGGAAGATTCTACTTCTGATGTGTAGATTGTACTTGTGCTGTGTGTTGTGTCTCTACCGAGCAGAAGTATAGAGATTTTATCAAACACCATGTGCTTTTTATTGCAGATGTTGCAATGGCTATTTATGGAAGGGACAATAAATCAAAGGAAAATATATCCAATTCATTATAGTACCATGCCTTCAATTTTACCGTTGGGAAGACGGATCTGGGTTCTCTTTAAATAAGTCTCCAACTGCATAGCCAGCACTTTTATTTATGATCTCTAAAGTCCTTGTCACCTTGTTGTACAGAGCTGTTACTGAATTTCAGTTACTGGAGTAGGTAGAAGAAAGAAATAACTTTTTTTTCTTTTATATGTTTTTCTTTTTATTTTGTTTTTGTTTTGTCTAAAAAGTACATGAAATTTTCAGGTAGTCAATGATAAATTAAAGACTGCCGCTTCAAATATTCTGACAGCTAGAACTCCTTTTGGATAGGGATACTTTAAAAGAAAGCTGTTTCAACACTTTTTAATAGAAAAGTGAGAGGTTTGCTTCAAAAATACTTCACAAGTCAGGGGTTTGTATATACCTTTTTTTCCTCCAGTGCAGATCCTTGTCTGTTTTCATCAATATTTTATGAGAGAGGATGGGAAAAGGACATGGAAAATACTCTTATCAAATAGAGATATTTTATGTATTAGAGAAAGCAGCAAACAACTTGTAAGGTATGAAACAACAATAAGACATGCACTTCTCAGCTCCAGTCTTTTCAGTCTTGTCCAAAGATATTAATAGAACCTTCTCACATGTATTATACACAATTTATGCTTAAGAAGCAAGGGAGTCTGTTGAAAACTGTATTCCTGTCTTTCCCTGTAATTCTCTTACCATTGCAGCTCATCCCATTTTGAATGTTTTAGATGTCTTTATTTATACTGTATTTGCATGAAAATGACTTTCACAGTTAAATTTTAGTAGTATTTTTATTGTAGTTTTATTCTTATTAATTTTACTTAAAATGGTAATATTTGAGCTAAAATTTTCCATAGGCACTTTCTGATTCATTTGTTTGTTTTGGAAACTACGAACCAATATAGGGTCTGTTAGTGAAACTGTGAAGATTATTTTGTGCTGTATACCTATTTCTGACATATTATATTAGTAATTGAAACAGCAGAGCAACTGGGAGTAGGATGTAAAAACTGGGCCAGGAAATAGCCTTCAGTGGGAAGGATTTTTATCTGTTCTGCTGATAATTAAGTTTTCTTTTGCTTAATCAAAAATCCCTCCATGCATCCTACTTGTGGATCGCTTGGCTATATTGTACTCTTATGACTGCATGTATCATAAACTGAATAGGAAGGTAAGCATGCACTTGAATGAACCACATGATGAAGGGTCATGTGAGGATGTTTTTACTCTCCAATCTTCTTTTTAAGGTATTTGATCACAGGCATCAATGCCATGCTGGAATCATAAAATAGTCCCTCTGGCATCTTTCCATGCAGGTTGCTCTTTTTCCTGGGTGTCCCCAGCCAGCTGCAGCATATGCGAAACAGGGAGAATTCACAATGTGAGGAGTTCTGAGAAGCCAGCCATGTGCACTGCCATGGTGATGGTTTGAGATTATCAGGAAGCATTGACCAGATTAATAGATGAATGCAAGCAGAAGGATTGTGGAAAATACTGAGGAACAATTCTGTGATCAAAGAGTCCACAGAAAATTCTGAAACTCCAGTTATTTTTCAGTCCAAAAAAATTCTTGTTGCTGTGCCTTGGGTGGGAAGGTTTAAGTGAATAAGATGTATGTAGATATACATTGAACTGGGCAGAATGTAACCCAAAAGGAATGTTTATGTTTTTTTCTGAACAGAATAGGTCCCTAGAGTGTAAATTTCAGCTTTGAATTTTCTTTTTTTTTCTCTTTAAATACTCCCTTCAGATTTTTAAGCACACCTACAACATATTGAAGAGGTAAAAACCAAATTCAGGTTGAGAGTTTCCAAATACCTGTCAACTTTTCAAGAAATGTGATTGAATTAACCATGGGCAAAAAACAGTTGTGCAGCTTTGCCGATTTCTCTAAGGAAAGACTAGGAAAAAGGAGACTAAATGAAGGTGATGTTTTTTTGTAGTATTTTGATGGCAGGAAACTGTCCTTCACGGTTACCCAAGAAGAGATGGCAGGGCCTGAGAGTGAGGTTAATAGGGCCCTGAAAGCAAGGAGCAGACTATGATAAGTGATGGTTCCTTTCCCACAGTGGAAGGGCAGCCCAGAAGGCTTTGGAAAAGTGAATAGAGACTGGAAGAGAATAAAATACCATTTGAACAATCTTCTTACTTTGTGGAAGATTTATTTTTCTTCAAAGCATGGAATGTTAGGATTTTGTCCTTCTAACCATATCTTGATTAGACAAATAATCTTTGCTCCTCTTAGTTGAAATAACTACAAAAGAATAGTTAAAAGTTTATTCAGAAAACACAATTATGTTTCAAATAATTTAATTTTCTGATTTTTTAGAGAAGGAAGGAGAAACTTGAGTTTGAATTAAAAATGAAACAAAACCTCACACAATCCTGATGTAAATGTATACTAGATCAAGGACAAGGAAGTAATTAGATATTTATGCATTTTATTTTATTTTAGTTACTTTTCCAATAAGAATTAAAGTGTGTTTCACAGTTACTGTGTTTTTGTGTGTTCGACATCTCCATACTGTTGACTCTGAAATGTTGATCCTGTATGCAGTGTTGACTTAGTTGAGTTCATTAAATTGGAGCTCTTTACCATTTTAAATGGCAGAACTAGAACACAGGTATGAACTATATTGCCTAAGTTATTAAATGAAAGTTATTTAATGCTAAGTTCCAGAAATATAGGTCACATTTGAGGACTCCCAGAGAAGGCATACCTAGAAAAACAAACTTTAACATGTATAAGCCTATTGAGCAAAGTCAGGACAACCAGACACAAACTGGAGAATTTTAAGTAATAAACCTCCACAAATGCAAGTATTTTGAATTTTTTTTCTCAGATTTACATGGCAATAGCTACATAGGAAATTAAATAAAGTCTCAATTGTTCTAATTGGACGTAATTGAGTATCAAGGTAAGAAAATAAAATATTTGATGTAATTAAAAACAATGCAGAACTATCACTACTAAAACTAAATGTAATTGTGATTTGTTATTTGTCGGGGTTTTTTATACTTTGGCTAGTAGTATTTTTTCACTATGGAGCTTTGCCTTTTCCACCTGTTCATTCCACTAGTTGTCTCCAAAAGTTCAGAATAATATGCTTCTGTCAGTATATATGATGAATTGCTTTCAAAATCTTAAATTTAAGGTTTGTCCTTGTTAGCCAGCAAACACTCCATTGCACAAAAGATAAAACTTGTTTCTGAAAAGATAAATGTTACTACTGTAACAAGAAAATTCAGGAAACTTTGGTTATTCAGATTTATGTCACTACTACAGTGACACCATTACTCTGTTGCACTTTGTAGGACTTGTTTTTTCATTATTTCACCTCTGAAGAAATGCAGTTATTCTGATTATTGCAATTGGTACCTAGTTTATAAAGCTGATTTCTTAGTGTCAGAGATAGCATCATCTGTAACTACTTGTTAGAGTGAGTTTTCATATTTACAAGGCGATTTTTTTTACCCTGTAGTGTATGTTTTCTGGCACATAATGCTAAAGGGTTGCCTTAACCTATTAAAGGCTGGTCAACAGGGCTGGACACCAACTTTACAAAAGGACCCTGTTGTGTGGGTAGTTGGGTAGGAGTTATGAGAAGATATTTGCTGTGCCATTTCTCTTCTTTCTGCAGTGCAGGGAAAGAAAAATGCTACTGTATATATATCATATTTAAGTAATAAGGCCAGCATAAGACTTTTACCATTTAGATAAGGGCAAAAAGGTTAGTCAAGGTTCTGATGCCTAAAATCCAAACGCACGTGGGTCGACGAAGATCCCCCACATCCGAAATCCCCGAAGAACCCAGCCCTCAGTAGGGTTACAACTTTTATACCCTTCTACACAATTAACATATGAGATATCCATAACCAATCACTATTTCTAATTTCCCCGGTGGTCCACCCCTCAGGGTCCTGGGCCATGCCCCCTGGACCACCTCCAAGGGTTTCTGGGCTCTTCTATTGTTTTGACTTCAAGTTATCTTGCAGGTGGCTCTGAAAAACACCACGACCTTCAGAGAGCCCAGGAATATGTGAGAAAATCCTTTTAGTAACTCAAAACAGCCTCAATATGTGAACAAGAAACCCATGCTTCTAAAATTCCAAAAATCCACAAAATTCACCCCAAACCTTTAGGCATCAGTTCTCTGGTACTTTAGGCAGTTTTATCATTACCTTATATTGGAAAAAAAAAAATCTGCCATAGAGCTCTTCTTACTAATTCAAGATAGCATTTTAAAGAGAAAATAGCTGAGAGTTTTCTGTTTCAATTTTTCTGCATTTTTTTTTAATTTAGTTTGCACCTAAAACAAGCTAGCAGTCACCACACACAGAGTAACTTAGAACTGAGGCAATCAGCACTGTAATTATCTGTTCCTAGAACAAGTGGAGGGCAGGCTGGGGCTGTCATCCCTACACAAAAATATATGAAGAAGTGAGGAATAAAATGAATGAGCAGAATAACTGATTTTATTTGTTTTAGTTTTATCAAGGAAGCATGAACCTGAATAATGACATTCCAGTCACTTCTGCTCCCTTGTTTATACACAGTTATGCATCAAGCTTCTCCTGAAATAAATGAGGCTTTAATTTTTCTTGCTAGCTACATTAATTATGCTGCTTTTATGTTTTTAGCTAATGTGACTGTTCCTGTATCAGATAAACATGTCTGTGTTAGAAACTAGCATTCACAAATACCTTCATTAGGTTCGGACTTGACAACCATTAATAATGAGAACCACCATGATCACTTGTTAGAAAGGATCATGCCACAAAGTTCAGTGGTTTACCTGGTACAATCAGTAATTTTGAAAGCAGAAGTACTTGTTTCCTAGCAAGCAAAAGGAAATTTTAGTGCACTCAGTAGAAGATGTAGCATGTAGACATATGTTTTTGCTCATGTAGGCAATTACCAAATCTCTCCAGAAGTCTCTGGGAATATGTTGCAGATGTGTTCACCCATCTTTTAAGTTCTAAAGAACATGAAAGATTTTGGTTGAAATATTTCCATAATGGCTTTTTCTCCTGGAAAACATTTAACACCTGACTGCAGCCATTTGTGCACACAGATAGATGGTTGCACCATAAACCTGATTGTGGATGCAACATTACTATGAATAGATCTAGCTGTTCATGTGTGTGGAGGTTTGACCTTCTCCCAGTGGTGCAGGGGACAGGGGAGTGGAAGGTTTACAATCAGTTGTTGCTGGGTCAGCCATTCACAGATGTAAATCCAAAACTTAAACAACAGTTCTGTCTCGGGGCTTTCCTGTGGGCTGCAAAGGGGACAGCTCACTTCACCACAGTTTTCACCACGGTCACAGGGGAATCACAACTCTGAGTCCTTCCACTGTGCTCCGTGGGGTCCCCCCCACGAGAGAGAGATCCTCTGCTCTCTCGTGGGTCATTCCATGGGGTGCAGTCTCTCATGAAAATCTGGCTTTACCTATTTAGCGTGGGTTCCTCCCCTCCATAGGTCTAGGCTGCAAATCTCTGCAAGACTGTGCTCCACTTTGGGGGCCTCCCACAAGGTAACAGCTTCTTTCATGCCTCCCCCTGCAACGACAGGGGGGGGCTTTGCACCCCAATGGATCCCATGGGCTTCGAGGGGGCAACTCGTAATCACCATGGTCATCACCAGCGTATTCAGGGAATAATAATTTTAAGTCCTCTCCCCGATCCATGGGGTCCCTCCCCCTCTTTCTCCTCTTCTCCTCCTGCACTGACGTTGATGTCTGCGTTGTGATGCTGTTAATCCATGGCTGCCAATTTCTGACTGTGCTAAACTAAACTTCTTAAATATGTTTTCATGCAGGGGCATAACTTAATGTTTCAAAAGCAGGATGTTTTCCTCGGAGCTGGCCCTCACTGGACCTGCTCTATGGGATGGAGGGAAACTTCCAAATTGGCTTCCAACAGAAGCCAATCCTCCTCTTATAAAAAAAAAAACCTAATCAGAGAAACCCAGGACAATGTGTACAGTTAAAAAATATTATATGATTATAAGACAGGAAAAAAATCTCTTTTCCAATCAACAGAGTTATTATTTAACTCAAATTCTATATTTAAGACATAAATGCTGGTTAAAGGAAGCATAATCTTATTGGTTTTGCTTTTAAAAATCCTGATGACACAGTCCACCCAAAAAGCTATGTGGCCTTAGAAAAGATTTCTCAACAGGTTAAAGAAGCAGTTGTGAAAATGTGTAGACATGGCTCTGGATGTTATTTATTTGTGGATGTCAAAGAAGATCATCATCAGTATAGTGGAATGGTCCCTCAGGTGATTTGTGCCATATCCATGAGAACATCGAATAAGTTGTTTTTTTTTCTTATGTACTCAGTAAAGTATACCTGTTATAACTTTTAAATTCAGTTATGCCTGTTTATGTGTATTTTTAAGGAAAAATGGTGGCAGTGTGCAGTAGATAGCTTTTGCAGCTCAGTTTTAACACTGCTCTCAGCATAAGTTCTAATATACTTCTTGCAAATGTCTTGTTTATCTGCTGCCACTGACCTCATCGTTTAGGTACAAGAGAAATTTACTTTCTGAAGAGCATGGTTAGTCTAGGGAAAAAAGAATACTTTCTAAATCCCTTCTCCAAGGACTTTCCTTAAGCGTGACCAGAAGTCTAGAATTATGGGTAAAAAGTTATAATCCTGTCCATCTGATTCTTTCAAGTAATGGACCTGGGACATAAAGCATAATTTAAAACCACCGTATTTTCATTTTCTTCATTCCTATGTTATTCCTGGTTTTTTTTCTGGTTACTTATATGAGGCTACTTGTCAACCACACTGGAAACCTCCCTATACTACATGGTTGCTTTATTGGGGAGTTTTTGATTCATATTATCTTCTGAAGGAATATTTCCTAAATTAATCGGGATTAGAAAGAAAGGAAGAAAAATACTTCCAAGATGAAGTAAAAGGTCAGAATTATTTTGGACTGAATTTAGTAGCACATTATTTTATAGGAGGTTTGGTTTAGTTTCATCATTTATAGAATATCTCAAATATTGCAAAATCTGATTAATGCTACCAAATTTTCTTGCCATAAATGCGTATCCATCCCCAAAGGCTCTTCCTCTTTCTCTTTTACCTTTCTCCTTTCAGATCAACATTTTTTCAGCAATAAATTGGGTACCTCTGACCATTTAGTTGATGTGTTCTCTGACTGCATAATTAATACAGGAATTCTTATAATGAAAATGTTCTTTGATCATAGAACAACATGTCCTGGGGAAAGAAATCTTCTCTCTGATTTGGTGGTCAGGTTCTGTCACTGTTTTATCCCAATAGTTTTCCTTTGATCACATCATGGATGCTAAAGGATAATAATCTAGACATGTCTTTGAGTGCAAAATGTGATTTTACAAGCCAACATTTAAACAATATTCCAGAAACCAATTCATAGAACTTGTCAATGAGGGTTTGGTTTTGTTTTTTTTCCCCACAGCTGAGAAGTAGACTACAAATATCCATGCTTGAATTTTTGAAAGGTCTGTTCTAATATTTGTCACTGGAGTGTTGTGTTAATAATTCAACCATAAAGGATTTCAATAACATTTGTGATTCCCTCCCCCTTCCCAATTCTTGACCTGAGCTTATTGGTTTTCATATCATGGTTAATTGTTTGAATCTAAATATCAATTTAATATGTACAACATACATAAGCAATAAATCCCACTCCTGAAATTGGCTTACTCTACCAGTGATTACATCAAATCCCAAGCTCTCAATGTTCATAATTAAGGATGAATATGATTGTTCAGCTTCTCCATACAAGGAGCTGTTTTCTGGATATCTAAGTTGTTGGTTAGTGCCATTTCCTCCCATAATTACAAGCCAACCTAATATAATGACCAGATATTTCATGTCAGGAAATAGGAAACAATTTTCCTCTGGACAGATGGGAGGAGATCATTAAGGAAGTGACTGCATTCACTTCTAGATAACAAATTCTCTGCACTTCAGCAATTCAGTGCACTACTGGCAACCTTCTTATCTCCTGCTCTTTTGCTGATGTTTGAGGCATGTGGTCCTTTGTATAGTAGTCTTAAGATGTGTTATGTTTTACAGGTGTCTCACATATTTATTGTACGGAAGATAACAGTGCAGATGTTCTGGAGAATGTTTTTGAGTTCAGCCTCTATTGCATTGTTTCCCACAGTTGCAGGAGACTCACCTGGTGGCTGATGCAGTCTCTTCAAGCCCTGAATTTAATGTCTGGAGGCACTGAGGAATGTAGGCATAGAAAATAAGAATACCTGGGTAGAGGTTCTGTCTATGCAACATGCAAGATTATTGAAATGTGATTTTAATAGACCTTTATGCCTTACTGAATGTGAACTTCGAGAATATTTAAACCTGCAAGGTTTTGATCCTGCATCCCTTGAATGCAGCCTTGCTGTCTTTTCATGTTGAGATTTCAAAATATTTTTCAAAGGAAAACAACTTAATTTTGTAGATGTTGGTTCTCCTGCTACCATTTTAGCTGGTGGAACACAATAGTGAGCATTTTTACCCTCCAGAAATCTAAGCATTTTAAACATAGATGGCAAGATATGAAGTATGCCTGTGATTATTCTGGACATTTTTTATATACAACAAAATCAGTAAGAGCTAATGTAAAAAGAGAGCTTTAGGGCACTGAATACTAATGTTTAGAGAGCAAGATTAGAAAGCAGGAAATGTTAGAATTCTGTACCTGTGCTTCCTGGCCTGACATCACAGGGAAGACACTGTGCAGTAATGCTTCAGGAATTGTCTGAGTGTTTAAGAATGTATAAACACACTGATAAGATATAGCTATGAATGTGAATATTTAACAATTGGGTGAAATATTTGAAATGCCTTTCAAAGAAGTCAATATCGCATCTGAATGAATTTTTCCTCTATTCCTTTAACAATGAGATTCACAAGAATTAAAACAACAAAAAAAATTGGACAGCTTTGAAGAAATTGCCTGTGAGCCTAAAAGTTTCTGAGATTTTCTGGGAGAAAAGGAGGGAGAAAAATATAATCAACTGTCTATTTTGGCAAATGTTAAGATCCTATTAGTGAGAGATACTTCTGCCTGAATTAGGGTGGAAAGAGACCACATGCAGAAGTCAACAATATGGATTTTTTTTTATTTAACATTATATGTGAGGCAGAGAGAGAGAAAGAAATAGAGAAGAGGGGAAGGAGATGGAGAGAGGGAGGGACAGAGAGAGAGAGATCAAGCAGAACAAAGTCACCACCTGTGGATCCTTCTTCACTGTTGGTGGTGGCGGTCTGGAGGTTGTTCAAAATGTTTCAGTATTTATACATCCTATCAAAAAAAAAAAAAAGGAATTCATGCTCATTGGCTACATAGTTCTAATGCTAATTAGTCCAAGTACTCAGTCTTTCTCTTCTTTTGAGTCAGTGGGTTTCTTGCATTAGTGGGCCATGAGTTGGTGGTTGCAAATCTCCCCCTGCTGGAATTACCTTTTACCCAGCTGGAGCTGATTTCGACACAGTTGCTGAGCTGGCTTTCCTTGTTGCCAATAAATTCTGCATTCTTTGTGTCCATTATGAGTGACACATTCATCTCCCCAAACTTTGTTAATCTCGCCCTCGCTCTGAGACAACACCCAGACAACAGTACCACCTTTATCTTACCTCAGGTTCCCGCTGTGGTGGCTTATCTTACGGTCCAAGTTCCAGGTGCCCACAGAGGTATATTCAGAGGATGGTCACTGGTGGTTGCAGATGCCATCAGTCCCATAACTTGGGGTGATCTTTGTTTGAATGGTGACATGAATATGAGCAGTTGTTTCTTTACACAGTTTGCCACAGTGGGAATTTTTGTCTGCATGCATTAACCAGGATGTGCTAACCAGATCTCACCTCCACCAGGCCTGGAATTAGTGCCATCCTGTCACATTCTGTGCTTATCTCATGGCAAAGTCCTTCTGCAGCCTTAGCAGTGTTTGAGACAGGCAACTGTGCTGTTTAAGCCCTTACAGCAAATGAAAACTCAGCTGTTTCATTTAAGCCTAGAGTACAGTTTCTCAAATTTTCTTAAGGATTTTTTTTCTTTTTAATTTAAAATTATAAGCTTTTCTAAACCAAGTCTGAAATGGCATAATTCCAACAGAATTCTACTCAAGGACACTTTTTTTTTTTTTTGGTTCATAAATGATGTAGACAAACATGAAACTTCTTATACTATTAATGCAGAGAATCTCCCTATAAAAACCTGGATTTTACTAAAGTGGCAGCTATGATTTAAAATGTTAATTTGAAATGCTCTGCTATTATTACCTGCCCCCCTTTCAACTATACTGATGAAAATCTGCAGGTGCTGTAACCAGGATGTAGACTTGGTTGATCTTACCCTAGCTTGGGCAATAATGGTCTACAAGAGGCATGCCTGCGTTTGTGCCTCTGTGCTAGAGACCTTCATAATTCCAATCATGCTGGAATACATATAGAGGGAGGAAATCTTGGCAAGCAATGAAGTTTACACTTTTAGTTTCTTCATTTTGTGGAAATGAATAAATTCGGTCTGATTTCATCTATGACTGATTGATGTTTCTTACATGACCTGGTGAGACATCTTTATTTAAACAGGGTGTGAAGACACTTTTATTGATGGAAAGGACTTCTCAAATTTTAAAGTATATAAAGAAATCATCAACTAATAATTTACCATTGCAGTTTGCATCAGTTAAAATCCACATGAAAATCAAACCTGAATGGTAAATTTTGTGTATTTCAAGGGTTTCTCATTTCTGGCTATATTAAATAGAAGGGATAACAACCTTAATAATGCACACCAAAAATATATACTGCATATATATATGCTGTATTGAGTTATTCTGATCCATATTTCAAATCTATAGCAAACATCAGTGAAAAACGTAAAATGTAAATATCTTTATTATAATAAAATAATGCCACTTATTGACTTGAAACTAAAAGAAAACATCTCTTGTATCATGGGAAATACTTAGCATGAATGTCCTACTTTTAGAAGTTTGTTTAAGATTGCAGATGGAATTTCATATCTAATGACTTGCAGAATACAGCTCCAGCCTAGAGTTCTAAAAAAGAGTATAGAATATAATGAATGAAAATGAAGAGAAAATACAACATATTGTAAAATGTTATTTGCAGTGTAAGATATATTGCGTTCTACTCCTTTACATTCTGTTTCTTTGGTTGTATCTCTAGAGATTTCCCTTCATTCTTTTTGTTTTCTTCTTGTCCTATTCCATCTACCCTCCTTTTGTCTAGTTACTGACACACAAAAAAAGTATTCAAAAATCATTTTCTCACCAATTAATTCCTTTGATTTTCTTTTTTATTATCCTTACATTTTCTAAGCCTTTTTATTATTTTTCCATACTTTTTTCTTTCTTTTTGCATTTATTTATGTAGATAGTATTTTCTGCCACTACCTTTCTCTACCTACCTTTCTCTGAAATTCCCTTTTTTTTTTCTATTTTTCTCTTGTCTTTTCCTATGTCTCATCCTCCCTTAATCTCTTATCGTTTGCTGTACTTTTCCTCACTTCCTACCATAAATTGATTATTCATCTGCTACCAACAAATCAGAATCTAAATGACAGATTTTAGAAGAGTGTTCTAAATCTAGATCACTAGCAAAAAAGAAAAAGTTGCAACAGCATCACTTTTATGGTATTCATATTGTTTGTACGTTATAATGAAACACTCCAGATCATCCTTAAGAGTGAATAAAATAAATATTCGGAGAGAGGGATGAAATATATTCAGATGGAGCCACAGATTAAAGTGTCATTCGAGTTCCAATTTTCTATTGTTTTCACTCAAGAAGGTACTTACTGTGAACAATGCATTGAGATCAAAATGAAGCTCTGTAGTCAACATCAGGGATAAGAGCTCTTTGAGTCTTAATTTGTGTATAATTGTGTCTGAGCAGCAGTTTTTTTCCCCCTATTTAATACTCTGATTTACTAATACTACAGATAAACAAATGAAGAATGTGAATATGTGAATCTAGCACTGTGTGGAAAGCAAAAGATGGACCTGGAAATCATCAGAGTATTGAAGACAGTTCTCATTCACTACTTTTCTTTGCTGAGTCAAAATTTATTAACCTGTATTAAAAATTAATTGAATACATAAAATTAACCCCATTCCACAGGTCACGTGATGGTTTTGGGAACTCTTTAGAAGAACATATTAATCCATCACTTTAAGAAGTAAAAAGTTTTTCTGTGTGGAAATTACAGACAGATAATAAGCAAATATGTGAGCATGGATGAAGATCTGGCTAGTCCTTCCTTCCAATTGTTGCCCAGATAAACAAAGAGCAGGGAGGAATTACCTATTAGGCAATGCTGTCCTACCTTTGTAAGCAGCTGGAGAGCAAGCCTGCCCTGGTGCTGCTCTGCAGTTCTCGTGGCAGCTGAACCTGGGGACGAGAAGGACCTGTGGAGCTCCTCCTTTCCCAGGTCCAGCCCACTGCAAGGCTGAGCACATACGCCCGGCAGAGACATAGGCACAGTGTTAACATAAGTGGGTTCACAGACTCACAGAACTGTGTCTTTCTCAGCACAGCTCTCATCCCAGCATGAGCAGCACTGACTGTTCCTCTGCTTCAGTTTATCAGGATGAAGTTCATTAGTGTAGTACATACACACACAATACACGAGCCTCTTGCATAGCTGAGCTGTACGTGCTCAATCAAGCAGGTCCCTAAGCCACAGCTTCTCTGAGCTGTTAGCACTGGGCACTCAGGACTCTCCAGCCTGTGGTGTCTCATTCTTGTTTCACTTGGCCAGCCAGTGTTGTCACCTTTTCCTTCATACTTGTTCTCTCAAATCCACCTTGGTCCCTTCCTTTCCCTGCATTTGACTCTTCTTAACATTACCTAGTAAGTTTCTCACATCCTGCAATCCCCTGAAAACATCTTTTGATAAGTCTTATGCACTCACTCGATCCTCTGCTGCCAGTAAGTTCCATGCTCGTTGAGACATCAAGGCCCTTCAGTTGCATGCTGTTAGGGGGGGAGAAAGCTCCTTTCTGTCACTGCTTCTGACCAGGGACAATGGCCTCATTGTGTGGTCTTAGAGATTAATCATTTCATAATTAAACAAAAATTACTCCCAAATTTTGTGTAGAATTCATCATTACTTAAAAAGAGACATAGATAAGCTGCACACATAGTACTCATACCCAAGGAGAAAAATAATTATAAGGGCACACCTGCCTTGAGATATCTCTTAGAAGATTTGATTTTTTACTTTTACAGACTGTATCTCTTCATTCGCCAGAGGGATAATTTGAATGGTTTAATGCATTTATCAAACTTTCACATGTCTAATAAGGTACTATGGCCCATAGATATATTCACATATATAGGTATTAAAATACTAAATATTTAAATATATTTATATATATATTTAATATATTAAATATATTTATATATTTTAAAATAGTAAAGTAAATAAGTGAATAATTTACTGATTTATAAAAGCTCTGATATTTGAAATTAGTATAGCTGTGGTTGTTTGAGATATGATTCTATCACCAGTTATTTCGTAATAACGTCAAACAGCAGTAAAAACATTTAATTCACTTTTTTTCTAAAGAGGATATCTCCATGAAATATTCAATATGTTTTGCTTTGTTTTTTGAGTTTGTTTTGTGTTTTTTTTTCCTTCAGTTCAGGATAAATAAAAGGAATTACAATTTTAAAAGTAAATATTATTTTAAGGCTCTAGCAGCAGGAAATAGCTTCATAACAAAATTATTTTAACAGCTGTCTATCACTATTGATCAGCATGATAATGCTTTCTCTTTTTCATTTATCAATAGGAGTTATTCCATGGCATTGTCTTTGACAGTTTGTGTAGTGAGGATTAAAAAAAAGCAGATTCAGGGAACACATATAAATATGGAAGTGGTCAAACAGTCTATGTTCTTTCATTTTGACCTGGAAATATCTTCTGTCTTCTTTGTATAGTAAGTAAGTTGTTGCCTTTTTCTTGTTTGTTTGTTTTGCTTTATTTTTGATCACTAGAATGGCAAGTGATTGTTCAGGCTCTAATAAAATAAGCACTTCATTTATATTGCATCAATGCTTGTGAAAGGCTGAAAATTCTGCCTGCAAACTAGAACTAAGATGATTTTGTCAAGACTTGCATTTTTTGTATAGAATGTATGGTAGCTGCATAAACCAGTATAGTTATCTAGTTAGAACTGCTGAAAAGTGAGTGTGATTGTTTGGGGTTTTTCGAGGCAGTTAAGTTATTTGCAAAACTGAAAATAAGTATTAGCTAAGAAAAAAAAATGTGTTATATTTTCCAAAGAAGGAAAGGACATTGTGAGTCTTAAGCAACACTGCAAATAAATGTGATACACTGAGGAGGATGTTAATGTGTATATTTAGAGACCTATCTGCTAGCAAACATTTATTGGAATACAGAAGGAAAGGAAAAGATTTTGCCCACAAATGTCTGCATACAGTAAATTCTATAAATAAAGTGGCTAAAGGAAGTAAAAAGAATTTATAAACTCAAAATCAGTCAAATTATTTTTTGCCCAAGTAGTGGTTTTTCAGTCCATGGAGAGCTCTGACTTTTGTTGGAGAGAGTCTTTATGTTATAGTTCCTGTATTCCTGCTTTAAACATGTTGTTGTCAATAACATGTTCATGGATTTTGTTGATTCTCAAGCAAGTCATGCCACAGGCAACTTCTGAAGGGCTTAGCTCAGTTATCTTGAATCCATCTTAGCTGTGGCTATCAGAGGAATTTTCTGTTTCTAAACAACACCCCTTACAGCTGGGAGAAATGTGCAGGAGCATTTTGGCGAAAACAATTATGTTCACATGCTTTTCTTTTAAAAATAAATTAAAAGTCAGTTAATTCTACATGTCA
Organism: Campylorhamphus procurvoides; assembly: GCA_013396655.1. Classification (NCBI taxonomy): domain Eukaryota; kingdom Metazoa; phylum Chordata; class Aves; order Passeriformes; family Dendrocolaptidae; genus Campylorhamphus; species Campylorhamphus procurvoides. The sequence goes on from WBMV01007953.1 coordinate 1,175,258, forward strand.
ACTTCCAGGGAAAATCAGAAATCTATTTTCATTTTCATTATTTTGTTGGTGCTTAGTGTTTCCCCCCTAAATTCCTGAGTAGCGTGTTACTTTGCTTTCAAGCAATAATGTTTGTGCACATCTGCAGTCTGATTTCTCATTTCACAGATCATATATAGAGTCTGTATATAATCTAAGAGCAAACAACTTGTTTCCCTTTATGTATATTTTCAGTCTAAAATAATCACAATTAAACAGAAAGGAAGGAATTTATATTTTATCTACAGTAGCAAGACCTAGACTACCTTTCTTAGGAGTTCAAGGGCTGACTTAAGCTAGAGATCAAGACAAACAAAAATAACCCAAAAAACAAAAACCAAGCCATAACAACCCACCCTAGTTACATTGCAGCACATCCAGTAAGACAAAAAATTCCATGTTCATTACAAAAAAAGAACTTTTAATTATTTGCAATTCAGCCATATTTCAGTAATTGTTATCACATGTATTTATTTAGGGACCTTTTCTCTCACCTTCCTCTCTCTTTACTCTTTTTCTTTTTTCTTTAGATTGAGTGACTATTGAAATAGAATAAAGAGTAAGAGATGGCAGCTGTCAGGAGAAAGCATATAGCAAAAAGTCTATGTAAATTATAAGCCCAAAGAGTCCTACAGTCCCCTAAGGAACTGAAGTGGTCAAAGACATAGCTTCTGACTCACTCAATTAAAAAATAGTCTAAGAAAAGACATCCAGGTTGAGAAAGCAGCCTGAAATGCTGTTCTCGTTACAAAGAGACAGTACAGAAAATAATGCATTTGGAAATGAAATTAAATATACAAGCATATTAAGAACTTGTTCACCTTCAAAAATAGCAATCTTATTCCTTGTGTCAGGAAAACATCCTTCAAAATATAAATTCCAGTCCTGATATGCAGTCCTGGCTAAAAGTTTAAGCACCCTAGCCCTGAAACATGTTAGGATATCACAGAATTGTAAGATAATTCATGTTGTCAGAGAACTCTGATGTTCATCGAGCCCAGTCACCTGCTCAAAGCAGAGCTGACTCCAAAGTAGATCAGGTTGCTCAAGACTTCCACTTCAGTTTTGAAAATCTCCAGGAACCTCTCTGGATAGTACATCCTGGTGTTTAAGCACTTGTTCTTGGATTATATTTTTTCCTTTTTTCTGTGGGCAGAACTTTTGATGGTACATTCAGCATCTTTTGTTTTAGCCTGATTCTGTCTTTTCTATTCCTCCACTTTCTGTAATGGATGAATATAAAATACTTTATAAAGCCAAAGCTTGAGCATGCATGTAAGCAAGTTTTATAGTCCATAACCTGAGGGGCTGTGTGAAAGTTACACTTCTTTGCCAGCCACATCACAATCAGAATAGGATTTGTGCTGGATATTTTACAATCATCTTAATATTAATTTTCCAAGAATAAAATCTTATACTCTTTTCCCAATATGCTCTGGCATCCTCCAGTTACCCTTTCCCAATGATATCATTTCACTCACCATTGAAAAAGTTATTATTTTCTCTGCCTTTCCCTTCTGCTACACAATCATAGCATATAAATTCTTAAGAATTACAAAACTGATATTTTCTGAGTCTCATGTGACCATGATTATTTGTACCTGAAGTAATTTCAGTACTGCCCTGGAGCAAAAATGCAGGTGCCATAAGTTTTTCTCAGCACACTGCAAGATTGAGTTGGCTCTGGTGTTTCTGCTTTCCCAGCCTGCTTGTCTGACTAATTAGATGCTGGGCTCTGTAGATGGTTTTGAAGTTGTTTATTCCCTGTCTAATGACATTACATGTGTCACAGGAACTGATAATGTGAGGTGCTTGGCTTAGGAAATACACAGGAAACAGCTGGGGTCAACCACTGGCAGCCTGCAGAGGGTCTTGTTTTCTCTTTACCCACAAAAAAACAAACTAACAAAAAAAACAAAAACAAAACCAAAAAAACACACAAAAAAACCCAAACCAAAACAACAAAAAAAACCCCCAATGAAACAAAAAACCCAACATCTGAGAAAGGGAGGAAAAGAAAGAGATAAATAGAAATATACACTCGTGTATATTAGATATATTGCTAATACATGTTCAATATTTCAGAGACGAAACAAAGGTACTAGTTCTTCTTCTGTACATCTTTTCACCTATTCTGCAATTCTGACTTGCAACTACTTTGAGCACTACTCACTTTTAAGTTTCTAGCAGATATTCTAGTAGACTGTAGCAGAAAAGGAAATGCATATTTGTAATAAAGAAACTATAGCATTGGGCTTTCCAGTGGAGTCTAGATTTCTTTCATACTTTTCCCCTAAAGCACTTTTGTATTCCAAATGACCACATCTGGCAGCTGCCCAGGTAAAAGAGCCCTGCCAGCTCAAACACACACTGCTGGGATATTAATATTCATGCTGCGTTTTGCTCTTCTCATTTGAGTACTTAACTCTCTGAGACACAGGGAGATCCATAGGGAACACTGATGTGGGAGCTCCAGCTAGTTGTGCATCGAGACTTCATTAAAAAATGAGAGAAGAATACAAATTTTAGAAGCATAAGCCCACTCCTGTCCTTGGAGAGGTTTATAAAATAATAACTGCCAAACATCAGCTAGAGCTATAACCTGGCAGTTGCTGAAGCTGTTGACTTTCCTAGCTTTAACCAGAAGAAAGCAATAGGTTTATGCTACAGTTTCTGGAAGATAATTAAGAAAATGTAATCCATTGAGTACAGATATCTATAATGAGGAAAGTGAAATATGTTATACTTTACAATTAAAAGAAACCCATTAATAAATCTCTTTTTTTTTAGCCATTAGGAGTTGTATTAGATGAACTTAGGGTGTATTAGTCTATTAAAAGAGGTTCCAATGTACATATTCTAAATGAAATTTATTAGAAATTATTGATTTTATCAGAATTTCTTTTAAAATACACTCATTATAATATAATAATTAAGAGAAGAAAAACTTGCGTGATGCTATCACCATTCCCAAAATTGATTCCTTCCTCCTCCATATCTTCAGAAATCCCTTTTGTTATGCTGTCTGTAAAAAGTAAGCCACTAGACAATAGCTAGGAGCTGTATAGAAGAAGTTTTTAGGTCTATTTTATGAGGAACAGTAGTGCAAACCTTCAAAGTGTTCCTAGAACTCCAGTTAAAACTAAAGGCAGTTGCAAATGATCAGGACCACAGAAACTCCTCTAGTAAAATAGCATTATAGGTATGGAGAAAGCTTTTGATTTTTCTCTCCTTCATTCTAAATGGATTGTTTTTCAGTACAGATATAAATTTCTTTTTTAGGCAAAGTGGATTAGTATGTGTTTTTCATGCCAAGAAGAGCACGGCCACACATGATGGGGAAGGGCAGGTACACTGAGGGCCCAGCTCATTGCTTATTGATCACATTCAGCACAGTTCTGTTCTTATGTTCAGCCAAATTTTTTTTTTCTCTCCATCAGGTAAAAGAACTCATCTTTCAAGTTAAGGAAAAGTTCAGTACATTTTAGAATATAGTCACAAGATTGACCAAATAATCAAATCCCTGATTGTTGGTCCTATGGTCTATTACTTTAAGTCTTTATTGTTTGTCCCTTTATCTCCTTATTTTTTGTCTTCTTTACACAGAGAAAAATATTTATCTAAGCTTTAATTTCTTTTTTGCTGAAGTTTTAAACAAAATCAAATTACAAAAACTAGCTTGTTGTGTAGAGGGAGGTCTGGAAAGAAGCTTTGATTTCAACCAAGATTCACTTTAACTAAAATGTGTATGATAAACAAAAATTCTGGGATTGGGACATGTCATGTCATCAAAAAGAAAAATTTGCAAATATCTTACATAGATTTTGTCAAAATACAAACAGTGGGGTGTAAATGAAATGGCGTTTTATGAGATTAACCTTTTCTGGCAAAAACTGTGGACAGATTTAATTACCATTGACAAAGAGAATTACAGAAAGCACTGGAGCTTTATTTTAGCAGAGGGCAGAAAGAGAGGTCAGGGCTACAGGCAGCTGCTAGCAGAAGGTAACACGGTCCCTCTAAGCCTGAACATCTTTTCTGCTTAACAGTACAGAACAGAGATTTTGATGACAGCTTAACCTCTTGTCAACCTTTCTGAAGAACACACAGCAAGTAACCATGAACTTTTGCAGCTTATGCATCACAGAAAATCAACTATTCTTTAGGCTGAATAAGCCTTATCTAATGTTTTATATTTTTTCAGCTCAAAATACAGTGGATGAGCAGCTAATAAGACATATATGTACATTTGCACACTATTGCTGTGACAAATTCAGCTTGTGTTACAAAACAAAGATTTAAAGAATCTATTTCAGAACCCACCTAGTTTGGAAAAGTGACTTGATAATTTCAGACTATTTGCAAGGAGTGTTTTTATTCAATGCTGAACATGTAAGCACATTAAAACAAAGGTTAAAGTCTCATTTGCTGTTTTGCTATTGTGGTCAGTCACCAAAGAACACTTTTCCATTGCACTCTTGCAAAGAAGTCCCAGTTCCAAATAAGAATTTTTTTTTTTAATCAAGGAATTGTATGGTGTAGTTTCATCATTGCATGGCAATAACTTTGACATCAATTTGTAGAACAGAGACAGAAAATTTTAAGTAATGCTAATGCTAAACAGTCTTGTCTATATACACACATATCCATATGCTGTGGAAATTGCTACAGAAACAGGCATAACTTATGTGAGACACATAATCCTATGTGATTACATATGTACTTTCATGACATTCACTAGACAAAGATCTCATTCGCTTATCTTGAATTATTTTTCCAGAAAAAGATTCCAACTCTCATTTTCCTGTACTAGTTGTGTTAAATAGGTAGACATTATCTGTATGGCTACATAAAACTGAACATTGACTCTACAGAATTGGTATTCTTCTGCTGCTGTAGCACTGTATGGGGGTACTTAGAAGGGTGAATCATTAAATAATTATGCAATTAGCAAAATGATTGATTGATTGATTGGTCTAGTTGGTGCCAAATGTGATAATTATAGCATAGCAACCCTTTTTTAAAATAAAGTGATTTTTTTCAGTCCATTTCCAAGCTTTGTGTACCTGTATTATTAAGCCAAATCCCTATTGAATGCTCCTATTTATATATCATAATTCGATGTCTCCAGTGCTCAAAGGCTGAGAGTTACTATTTTTTTTGCCTTAATACTATAGCTGCATTGCTGCTCAGGTTTTCCACAGAAAGCTTTACGGGTAAATTGAAATTCTGGCCTGTAGCTGATTTTCAATTGGGAAGGAACAAGGACCTTTATTTCACCTACAAATGGCAATATTTTTAATCTTCCCTTAAAATGGCACACAATCAGAAGAAGAGGACTGCAGTGGTGGACAGCAACTATGATGTAACTAACAAAGATGATGCTACATCACAACTCCATTTCAAAACTGGTACAGGTATCAGATGTGCTAAAGTTGGAAGAAAATTATAGTTACAAAAAACTGAATTAACCAAGGTATGCCTTCTCCAAAACATGCCATGGACATCACAGAGTTGTGATACAACATGATATACTAGGCTACCATCCACCCCATTGCCAAAATCTCTGTTTTTCAAAACACTAAAAATTTTGCAAAAGAAAATACATTCAACCATTTTTTTTAAAATGACTAACCTTTCTTGGAAGACACCTATTCATTCTCACTGCTCAATTTTGAACAGTAAAGCATGTAAGTTTTGGGCTCTGTAAATTACAGACCACATAAGACATGCTGCACAAACAATGTGGTTCTATAGTAAATGTCAGAGATAAATACAATATGCAACTGAAGTAATGGTAAATTTTCTCCTGTAAAATTAAAGCCTTTACCAAATTTAGGATGGTATAAATTTGGAGTGTGACATTTCTTAGGAGTACCCCAGAATTTTTATTAAACAAGTGCTTTCCAAATAAAATAATTTTGTGTGTGTGTATGGATTTGCCACTTTCTTAATTCCTTCATCAGAGAAAACTAAACCTAAAACTTCGATAGTTAAAATGAACCTTGTCTTGTAAAATGAAACCTAAAATTTCTTTCTTTCAACTACTCCTGAAAGTATTTGTATGACAAATGGAAATGTGTCTTTTTTTTATTATTTATTATTATTTTAAAGGTCTTTTCAGGTTTCTTGGGAAATGGCAGTTTCAGCTAGGCTTGCTATTTCTCCAGCTCAAATGCTTATAACTTAAATATTTGTAAAGAGTGAGAAAAAATAACTCCATTTTCTATAGCTGATTCTGAAACCTTTGTTCCCTTTCTTTGAATAGGCATAGGCAAACATGTAATTTGTCCTGCCTTTTGTCTAACTGCAAACAATAGATTAAGTTCAGCTCAACATGCAAGGGAAAAGACAAAAGCAAGCATTGTCAAGCACTTTCCATTAGCTGATTTTTTTTTTTTCAAATGAAAATGCCAGAGTGCAGTGAAGCTTTTCTTCTCTTTGTTTTAATAATCATACCCAGTGGTTATGGCTAGCCTGTTCACTCACTCTCAAGAAAATTGAAAGGTCAAGACATATACACAGTTATGGTTGGGCTGATAACATAGGCTTGTACATCTTCTTTTGGATCACAGCTGCAAAAAAGATGCAAAATATTTAATTATTTGAAGGGTAATCCAAGGATTTGTTGAGGTATTATTTCTTCCTCATATCTAATCTAAATCTACCTATCCTCCTTCAGTTTAAAGCCATTCCCTCTTGTCCTATCACTACATGTCCTTGTAAAAAGTGCCTCCCCAGCTCTGTTGTGTCTGAAGCTTTCTCTTCTCCAAGCTGACAGGTAAATCAAGCAGGGAACAGCTGCAACCCACAATACTTCTGTGTTAGTGTGGCTAAAACCCTCGTTTAAGTGTGAAGGAAATTATAGAAAAATGTACTGGAGGGCAAATTTTACACAACAAAATCATACCTTGCATCATCCCTGGCTGTGTAACTTCTGCTTGTAAAGAATAACAACTTTTCTTTACTCACCCCTAGAGATATAAACTACACTAGATTTACTTAAAATACACTTATCAAACCAATTTCCTTATATCTTGATCACATTTTGCAACAGAGATCAGATGTGGTCTGTAGCAGTCTGACCCTTTGATCACATCACAAGTTCACAGACCTGCTATTAAAAATTCATACGGGGGAAACAAGCAGCTTAATATAAAAATTCAACCCAGTGAACTGAACTGAAATTTCATAGTAATACGCTGTCTAGTTTTACTGAAAATAATAAATACATATCCAAATTTGATACCCATACCCTAAGATTAACTTCTTTGTTGTAATTTTGCTATGTGGAAAAGTTTCTGATTCTTTTAAAACTGTGGGGAAATCCCAAATTCTCACTAAAAATAAGGCATACTAATTTCAGTCATTTTTGCTGAACTTCTGGATAAAAGCGTTCTCATGAATTGGGTAACTGACAATCACATAGTTCATCAACAACACAGGAAAGGACATTTTTCTCCTCTATTCTTTGGGTACATAAATCCAACACTCTATAGACTCAATGATCATTCTTGTTGGAATCACTATAATTTTTATAAAATAGGTTTGTAATAAAACAGGAACTTCACAAACAAAGTATATGATTTCCTACCCTGCCACACAAACTTTTAATTTTGCTAAATATGAGCAACAGATAAGTAGATTTCTGCCCATTCCATTGTATGATGAAATAATATTAAAAAATCAGGCTTTTTACTAATTATATCTTTTAAAGAAAAGAACTGAGATGAATCTAACTTTATTAGTTCTCATTTTAATTGTAGAACTCATTGATATGAGAACAAGAATCAAAAATCTGCCCTTAGGAATATTTCTTAGAAGCTTTGAATTGGGGCACTGTCAAGCAAGACAGCAAAAATGAAAATCATCTTTCAGAGTGATGGTGAATGGCTCTAATCCCTGACATGCCAAGTGAAGGGGTCACTTCTCTTCTCTGAACCTCTCTGTCTCTGACAATTTGTTTTTCTCAAAATGAAATTCTATGATAATTTCAGTCAAATGCATACACAATTTTGTGATGTCCATGGCATGTTTTGGGAAAAACGTACCTTGGTTAATCAGGTATTTGTTAATATAACCTTCTTCCTACTTTGGCACAACAGCACCAGATAACCAGTCAAAAAATCTGCCCAACTTCTGTAAAAGAATATTTAAAAACTTTATCAATGTGTTAAGTGCTATAGTGTTAAGTAACAGGATAAAGGAACAATTTAGTAATTTGGGAGGGAGAGAAATTTTAAATCTATTTAGTAGGTTTTCATAGTGCAATATGTTGGTATAACAGGATAAAGGATAAACATGTTAAAGTTTTGCTAAAACAGAACAGACAGTGTGAAAGCATTAGCACCATTAAACGGTATATTAAAAGCAGATGTGCTTTGGCACACAAAGGGGATTTCCTGTGTTCCTGGTATCACTTTGATTCCTATGCTCAGGACAGCATGAAAGAGGTAAGGACTGAAATGTTGTATTTCTCCTTGCAGTTAGCTAAATAACAGTTTAGATTTTCCTTAGCTAAATGTACATCTGAATTAGGAACTACACCATGTACAGGGAAATATGGATTCTGCTAAATAATGTACAGTTTGATATAATTGAATTAGCAATCCTTTTAGAAATAGCAGGGTGCTTGTCTGATAAGGTTGAAGAGCAAAAAACAAGACAGTATGCAGACTTTAAATTCAGGTTTGTGTGGTGGATTTACATCTGAAGCTTGTCACAGTCAGGTCCTGCTCATTTGTGAACACTGGAATAAGGGAGATTTCCTGAAAATCTATGAGGAAGGATGCAGTTTTTTTTATATGCCACAAAATCCATTGTGAATATCGTTTTTGGAAGACAGGACATTTGTAATCTGAGGCACTGAACAAATCCTATACTGCATGAATGAGACTTTTCAGGACTCTGCCTTAGCAACCACCAAGCAACAATCAGATGCTCTGTTATCAAGGATAGCTGGCAACATGGAACAGTTTGCTGGCACTGAGTTCTGATGGTTTGTAATGTGTAGGATGTGATTACTAACTCAAATTAAGAAGCATTGACATGTGCTTGTTTAAGATAGGAAAGACAATGCTAGCACCAGAAACCATTGCATTTCACAGACTTGCATAGCAGCCTCACCAAACAGACTCATGGGGTCAACTGTTGCCACTACAAGAAAATTGAATCCTACAGCAAATGACAGTGTGAGTTCTATAAAGTCAGTAAGCATTACTGTGTCTGAGCACATATGGTGAGAGCACTGTTGTGATTTTTTTTTTTTTCTGTTTCACTCAACTTTAAAGGCAGGAAGTTCCAAAACTGTTTTCCTGTAGAACTCTAATAGAGCCTGTCAGATGCTTTTAGTGCCAGGCTTTGTCTCATATAAACCTGTCACACATCCCCAACTGCTTTGACTGCTGCTACTCCTGAAAGATGAGTGCTGAAAAAAAAAAATGACCCATGAAGATCCCTCCGCATGACTGCACCTGCCTGTGCTGCTTCTGGTAAAGGAGACCATCAACACCTCACAGTTGTTTCCTGCGTGCTTACCTTCATGTCCTGTTTTTTATCCTGGCTTTTATCTTTTGTATTTGAGGTCTGTTGTATAAATGAGATTATCTGTTTTCAGTCTGGACCATGTTGGAAGGAAGAAGCAGGAAGGTAACTCTTAAGTGAATGACCATAAAGGGATCAACCCCATGACCTTGGTGTTATTAGCACCATGTTCTAATTAGCTGAACTCATACCAATCTGGCAGGAAGGTATCCCAAGCAGGGATGGAATATGAAGCCCCATCAGAAGTTCTGCAGTTTTGTCTTTTGCAGACTCTGTCTTCCATTCTTTGATGTCTCTCTTTCTTGGTGAAAATGATTCTGTGTGTTGTAGCAAAGTTAACAGGCACAGGCTGACCAGGGATGTGCAGGGATAGGTGGTTATAACAGTTTGGCATCTTCTCCCTGTATATAGTAGTAGCTGATTCACTGGCACATGGATTTCAGGAAAAGCTCAATCAATCTAAATTATGAGAATCACTGCGGTGGTTTGACCCTGGATAAATGCCTTGTTTATCCAGCAAAACTCTTTCAAGGCCTTTCTTCCCCCCCCCGCCCTTTTCGCCTTCCAGAGGGAAGGAAAAAAAACCAGCTAGGAATTTATGGATAGAGATAACAACCAAAAGAGGAGCTTTGATTAAAACCACAGGCAAAGCAGAACTTAGAATAATGCTTAAATTTATTACTAACAAGCTAAAATCAAGAAATGGAAACAGGATAGAAACACTTTTCCACCACCACCCCTCCGTCTGTCCATGCCCCCTCCTTCTCCCAGTGGTGCAGGGGACAGGAAAATGGAAGGTTTACAGTCAGTTGTTGTTGGGTCAGCCATTCACAGATGTAAGTCCAAAACTTAAACAACAGTTCTGTCTCAGGGGGTTTTCCTNGGGCTTTCCTGTGGGCTGCAAAGGGGACAGTTCGCTTCACCACAGTTGTCACCAAGGACACAAGGGAATCATAACTCTGAGTCCTTCCACTGTGCTCCGTGGGGTCCCCTCCACGAGAGAGATCCTCTGCTCTCTCATGGGTCATTCCATGGGGTGCAGTCTCTCATGAAAAGCTCGTTGTACCTGCTTAGGCGTGGGCTTCTCCCTCCATGGGTCTCAGCCGCAAATCTTTGCAGGGCACCACTCCTCCTGCTAAGCGACAGCCTCTATTGTGCCTCCCCCTGCTCTGGCAGGGGGGTCTTTGCACCCCAATGGATCCCAGGGTCTTCAAGGGGACAGCTTGTAATCACCATGGTCATCACCAAAGTAGTCAGGGAATAATAGTCCCTCCCCCTTCTTCTCCTCTTCTCCTCCTGCACTGACCTTGATGTCTGCATTGTGATGTTGTTAACCCATGGCTACCCATTTCTAACTGCACAATGACTTCTTAAATATGTTTTCACGCAGGGGCGTAACTTAATGGTTCAAAAGCAGGAAGTTTTCCTCAGAGCTGGCCCTCATTGACTCTGCTTTATAGGATGGAGGGAAACTTCCAGAGGCTACCAACAGAAGCCAACCTTCCTCTTATAAAAAAAAAAAAACCTAATAAGAGAAACCCACAACAATCACCTATCTAGCAATGCTAGAGCTAAGTCGATATGAGCTTTTTAGCAGTGACAGGGCAGCCTCATCTGCAAGCTACTATTCATCAGCTAACTTTCTGGTTTCTGTTGCTTATTTGAAATAATCCTGAAAATCACATATTCTTCTCTGTTTATAGAAAATAGGTCTTTTACTTGTACAGGAATGTCAGGTTAAGCTGTTCTGAGTTTGGGTTACCAAATAATGAACTGATCAGAGTAGATCAATGGTTTACAGAATTGCACATCAAACATCCCTACTAATCCACATCTGCATGTTCCCAAGTGTGCTGTTTATTTTACTTACTTTAAAAATGATTAAAAAATTCTCTCCATTTAAAATAAGTAATGTTCCCAATGGACATTATGTCAAATTTTCTAGCTTTAATTCAGTCAATTAATTATATTGTATTGTCTGCAGTTGTTATACTAAATATGAGAGAAATAATATTTGAAAGTGTATAAAATGATCTTAATGTTGTTTCATTATTTTGTTTTAAAGACATTTTTACCATGACTGTGATTCACTACTGAGCTGATGAATTGCTTGAACTTTCATACATTTTCTGTGGACCACTATTGACTGATTTCTATAACTAGTAGTGTAAGGAGAGCATCAATAAGCAGACTAGCACTTTTAAAAATCCATTGTGCTTAAAATCAATCCAACTCTCCCCCCCCAAAAAAAAACACAACAGAAAAGATGTAAAATATGTTCAGTGGTATGGTATTCACTATAGACTAGTATTCTGAATCTCTGAGAGGTTTGTATAAAGTCATTTTGACACACTCTTACAACATGTGTTTCTTAAACTGGAAAAATTAAATTTATTTTAGTACTTCCATAAGTGCAGTAAATATTTCCTCAGCTGCAGTCTATGCATACGGTCAGCAAAAAGATGCTAAACTTTCTGAACCTTCTATTCTGATCCATATTAATTTTTCTATTGTAATCTGCTTTGAAGAATGAGTGCTAGGTCTCTGTGGCTTGACTCTGGCTGGACACCAGGTACCCGCTGAGGCCACTCTCTATCACCCCTCCACAACTGGACAGATGAGAGAAAATACAACGAAGGATTCATGACTTGGGATAAGATCTGGAAGAGGTCACTTACTGATCATCATCACGGGCAAAACAGACTCAAAGTGGGGATATTAATTAAATTTCTTACTGACAGAATAAGAGCAAATGAGTGAGATGTAAAATAATCTTAAAAGCACCTTCCTCCCACCCCTCCTTTCTTCTAAGTTCTACCTCCTCCCCACCAGCGGTGCAGGGAGATGGGAAATGGGAGTTATGGTCAGTTGTTGTTTCTGCCACTGGCAGGGAGAGGAGTCCTTCCCCTGCACCCCGTGGGGTCCCTCCCACAGGGGACAGTCCTGCGAGAACCTCTCCAGTGTGAGTCCATCCCATGGGCAACAGTTCTTCACAAATTGCTGTCTCCATGGGGTGCAGTCCTTCAGGCACAGCCTGCTCCAGTGTGGGTCCTCCCCAGGGCCACAAATTCACATGTTCTCACTCTGCTCTTCTCTGGCTGCAGTTTTCATCTGCATGATAACTTTCTTTCCCTTCTTAAATATGTTATCACAGAAGCATTGCCATCATTTGTAATTGGCTTGGCCTCGGACAGTGGCAGGAAGCCCATCCTGGAGCTGGCTGGCATTGGCTCCACCAGGCATAGGGGAAGCTTCTGGCAGCATCTAATGAAAGCTATTCCTGTGGACCTGCTGCCTGCTACCAAAATCTGGCCACAGAAACTCAATACAGTCTCTCAGCAGGTTGGTCAGTATAAAATTACTGCTCTGAGTAATTTATACATTGCTGTAGTAAAGGAAAGTTAATTTGGGTTGTTTGTTTTACTAAATTTTCCTCTGTTAAAATAAAGTTAAAACTCTCCCAGAGTTTTGGGAACTACAAATTGGCAATTACCTAGCTATTAAAAGCAGGAGTTTCAGCCAATGTCCCTTCACCTTGACTGATATCTTTAGTGAAGTCCTCCCAGTTCATTACTGGAACAGTTGGATATCTCCTTGTCTCCTGTTATTACATGCCCGAGTCCACTGTCCTTTGCCAGAAGATGCTTCGCTGAACTGAGGAATTACTGAGAGATTCACTTGGACCTCTTAACTCTCCCTATAGAAGGTTCCAAATGCGGCAGAAAGAGATGAATCAGTGGAGCAGCAGAGCTGATATACCTGTGTAAGGAGGATGCAATAAGAGCACAAAACACAGGGAAGGCTGAAGGGTGAGAACGGTGAGGGCACACTGTGGCTGTACATCCATTGCTGCAGAGCAGTACAGCAAATCTGGTGATGTTCTGCTGTACAGAGGCTTTGGCTACACAACAGCAGTCACAGATTTTTGGGTGCACAGGTCAAATGGAGTATTCATTTATCTAAGGTTGCCTGTTCAGGTCCTAGTACATTTGGTATGTAAGGACAGAGATGTATAAATATAAGGCAGAAAATACATGATAAAACCAATATTTCTGAGTTTGATATTTAAAGACCAGTCAATCCAATTTAAATCTATGATTAAAATATTTTCTGTCTATTCAATTTCAATGTATCCACTAACTTTTTTTTTAAATAAAATGGATTTGTTTTTAGGTGTGTTATTAAAATATGAGCTTTTTAGCAATATTTTATTTTATGGAAAACACTTATATCCAGGGGTGGCTGGATGTTTTAATTGATTTTTCACACTTCAGTGCAGTCAGTTCTTGCAAAGACTTCTTATTCATTCTCAGTAGTGTCCCAAACTCAGATTTAATTTTGATGTGGTGAGGGAGTTACTGTGCTCAGAACTCCAATATATTGTTTAAAGCATTTTTTAAGTTTAATGTCAAATAAATCTGTCCATTTGTTTAGTGGATATTAAGCTTCATCATATATGTTCCAAGTATCTCTGAGTTTTAAGCTGTCTATACAACTTGAATGGTGGAATAGAATCTGCATTCTTGGCCTGAGTTGTAACTTACTTTTCAAACCATCTCAGTGAAACAAAAAGACTTCTTAAAAAGGGTTTTGATCTTGAAACATCTAACCTCGTTTGGTTTTAAGCAGGAAAATTCTCACCGAAAGGAAAGTCTGATACACTGTTTGGCTGATGGTTAGTAGATAATTTAAAAGGTAGTTAATATTTTCAACTGTCATTGTAACAGCTGCCTGTATACTGGACTAGAATTTCCTAGTTTTACCCATTAAACTTTATCAAAAATAGGATAAAAGAAAATAAAATTTTATAATAATCTGTTAGCAGACTTTCCAATTGATAGTGCAAATTAATAGTGTAATTGCTGCACAATTAATACTTAAGTATTACCTTCCCTTTCTATTACATTATGGGTTTCCTTACAATAAATATTGCATGCTTTCTCACAGACAAAATCTGTGCATAATTACGAAATGAGCTCTGATATTATGAATTGGCCAAGTTAAAAGGTGCAAATAAATATGCATCACTAAGCAATATACAGAAGGGTTTGGCGAGGTAAGGGTTAAGGGAAGATATTCTTTTCGCTCAGGCCAATACTGTCATTGAGGAGAAAAAATTGCTCTTTAGGCTGTGGCAAATATGTTTGCTTTTCTTACCCCTTCCCATACCACTCCAGCAGCAAATTCAAGTAGATCTAATCTTGATTGGCTTTATGTCTGTTGGGCACATTTTAGGAGAATGGCTTTAAAACTGAGAATAAACTCAGAGAAAATGTAAGCTGTGGCAGAGTGGCAGTGACTGGGAAAACAGCATAAGTATTATTCCTTTACAGGTTGCACACATGGGAGTCAGTAGCCTTTCGTACACACAGGATTCAGCAGTTTATCATCAGAACCAGAGAGGCCAGGGGGAGCCCAGCTTTTGCTGCCTGAGGACATCTTCCTGCAGAAGAAGTTTAATTAAATATGTCCTCCACTGTATTTTATCTTGTGAAAGGCTGGCCAATGTTTCAGTTAATACCCCTGTAAATTCCTTTGCCAAGTGTCTTTAATTTGACAACAGCCTTGTGAAGCAAGGGGTCTTAAGGTCAAATATATTTGCTTCTCTGGGAATCTGAGTGCTCTCAGCAGCAGCAGCTGGAAGGAAAGGAGAGCAAACGGAACTCATGCAGATGATCTCTAGCAACAAATATTGAATAATTGGGGTTGTTTTATAGGATCATTTTCAAGATATATTTTAATCTCTATAAAGAGAATGCACTGTGCACTGTAAAAGGTCTTTTATGTCACCAAGTTTCTGTTTGGGAAACAAAATTCTGGTTTTATCTGATATATACATATTTACAACAAAGTGGAATTTTATGTTAAAACAAATTAAATGTCCAGAGAGTTTTATGTTCTCTTTATTGGAGTTAAAACATATGTCAAATGCCAAATGACTGTATTACCATTCCAAAGATAAGGAGCTTCTTGTGCTCTTGCATTCAGTGCCAGATCATCTTATATTCATGGAAGTGAATGAAAGTTTGGAATTATCTAACAGTTAAGAAGCTGAGGTTGTATATTTTTCTTCTGCATGTGGACAGCCCTCATTTAGATTACAAAAGGATGGAGGCACTGATGAAAATGATGAAAAATAGTTGAGTAATGTCCTGAACGTGAAGCTCCTGTAATTGGGAATAAAATAACTGAAGCTAATTAGCTCTAGCACTTAAAACCAAACAAACAAAACAAAAAGCAAAACAAAACCAAACCACAAAACAACAAAAAATGGAAACAAAAACACCAAACAAACAAACAAAACCAACCAACAACAGCAAACAACAAACCCCCCAGATTTTCCAATGAGGAAAGTAGCTCTTAGAAGGCAAAAGACCTCAGCCTGTTAACACAGATCTGAGCCGTTCCTGGGGAAAGAAAGCTTAGTAGCACAAGCATGACTTATCTTCTCTGGGTTTCTGCCCCTTATTTGTCCTTCCTCTTCTTGACAGCATTCTTTATTCCTTAGAAAATCTGAGAAAGGCAACAGAGGCTTAATTACAGATTGCCATTACTCTAAAACTTAGTGAGCATGATGTACTTTAATTACTGCAAAATTATTTATTTCACTGTCTTTTACTAATTCACTTAATTTCCAAAATTCCATGTTGCCTAGAAGACTGTCAGAGTAGTTAATTTTATGTAAGTAACTGATGAAATAACCTTAAAATAGTTTCAGAGTTTAATTTTATAGAAAAAAAAGTAATTCCCTTTTAAACTTGTCTATCTGTTACATTTGAAGAGTTTTCTCAAAATTTAACATGCAAAATTCAGGATGAGAATAAGGAGCCAAAATTTTCATCTGGAAATAATATTTTTTTGGAAATAAATGAGGAAATAAAATCAATATGGAATTCCTAGTGTGGCATGAGAAATTTCTGAAAGATGACATTGCAAAAAAATAATTCATAATTAGACCTAGGTAGTGGCAACCATAAAGTCAAACTGGCTAATATCTTACTTAATGGTTTGATAAGTAAAAAGTACACAGTTTAACACATGCATTAATAAAAAGCACAGCAATACTTGGATACTTAAAGTATTTAAATTGAATATAGTTGGCATGGATTTATTTCAATATATCAATTGTACTGCAATTGTAAGATGATTAAATGCCTTCCAACTCTTCCCTCCTTGGGAGAAGTTCCATTGTTCAGAGAGAACTACAGCAAAGCCAGCTGGCAGCCAGACTTAGAAATAATTGACCCCAAATGGACCAATGGATCCTTCAGATGATTCCTTTTCAGCAAATCACTTAGACATATGGTTTTAATCCCTGCTAAATACATACCCCTTAAAGAAACAGAAAAATATTCTGTAATAAAATGTTTCTCTTTACTTGAATATAAAGATGTAGTGAAATTTCTTCCTCAGACTGTACTGACTGAAATGTGTATCCTAAGTCATTAGTGAAGGCCGTCTTACCAGTTAACATGAATTCTCATAAAGGTTTCATGTTATTCTTAAAATCAGAAACCTGAAGAATATGGGGTACATAAACAAAGAAAATGCTATTTCACAGGAAAATAAAAATGTGTATGTGTGTGTGTACTTGCCTGAATTAGAGCAAACTGACTAAATTAAGTAACTTACTACAAGTATAAATGCAAATAGGACTGTAAGGAATTTCACCTTCATTGTCCAACCAGACATTGTATTGTGGTATTATTGTTGTACCAGTTCTATTGTAATTTCTAAGAACTATTTTGAAAACACCAGTACTAGACTGCTACCACATTAAACAGTTGGCAACACTGGGCCATTGTCATTGCAAGGACACAGGGAAGAAGAGTAGCACAATGAAATGTATTTTCCTTTAAAGACAATTGCTTATGCCATGTGTGAATAAATGTATCACTGTTCTCTGTGATTGCATGTGGTCAAATTAATGTAAAGCTATTAATGTAGGTCGTATATATTTTGACTTTTGCACCAAGCACAGGGGAAGACCAGCATGTGAATATTCTCACCAGTTGCTGATCTCAATGCTTTAGCTAGTTCATTATCCTGCTTCTGTCGTCTTGGCACTCAAATTGAGATATAATGACTATGATTCTAAAAGGACTAAGACAGGGGATATAAGAACCAGCTTTCTCAACACAATTGTTATACTGTCCTAGCTGGACTTAATTATTTTTCTGGGAAATTGAGACACTCCAACTCATTTTCCTTTGAGCATGAGGTGCAGAATGATGGACAGTTTCTCACAGAAAATGGAATTATTATTAGACAATAAAATTCAGATTGCTTGTTTCAAAATATTTATGTCACAGGACAAAGGTACTACAAAGTTGATAGAGATTCCCCCTTTAGTAATGTCACCTGTCATCCAAATATTAGGTTCAGAAAGTCATAGAACAGTTTGGTTTGGAAAGTACCTTAAAGACCATCTAGTTCCAACCTACCCTACCATGGGCTGGAACACCTTTCACTAGACCAGGTTGCTCAGAGCCCCATCCAGCCTGGGCTTCACACTTCGAGAGACAGGTCATCCACAACTTCTGGGGTTAACCTGTTCCAGTGCCTCCCTACACTCACAATAATTTTTTTTCCTTACATCTAGTCTAAATATACCCTCTTTCAGTTTGAAGCTGTTCCCCTTGTCCTCTGATTATCTTTGTGGCTATCCTCTGGTCTCACTCCAACAGGTCCATGTCTTTGTTATGTGTGAGGCCCCAAAACTGAACACAGGACTCCAGGTGGGGTCCATCCATCAAATCCATGTCTCTCCAGCTTAGAGAAAAGAATGTTGAGTGGGATGCTGTCAAATATTTTGCACAAGTCCTGGGAGATGATGTCAGTTGTTCTCTTATTCACCAACGCTATAACCCTGTCACAGAAGACCACCAAATTTTTCAGGCATAATTTACTGTTAGTGAAGTTATATTGTCTACCATCAACCACCTCTTTATTTTTCGTGTGCCTTAACATAGTTTCCAGGAGGGTCTGGTCCCTGATCTTGCCAGACACAGAGCTGAAAATGACTGTAGTTCCCCCACAAATGTGTTTCCCATTTTTCATCAGTGTGAACTGCACTTGACTACCATGACTTCTTTAATATGATGCTGTAGTGGTTTAGTTTTCTTGGGTTTGGTCTAGGCCTTACCTGGTAACAGGAGTATAACTAAGGAACTATTCCACACCATTCCTTTATGTAATCAAGTGAATATAAGACAAGAATGGGAGGTTCTTCTCTTCCTTTCAGGTGCTTAGAAGACAGCAGGTCTCAGTGTGTTGACCTCTCTCTTATCTATGTGAACTGAGGCCTATCTGAGAAACTGTTGTCCAAAGCCTTGCAGAGGTGAAGGAACTGTTTCTTGAGGGAAGTTGCTGAGAATTTATTGTGTTAATTACTTTATTGAGCTATTCCCTGAGTTTTCAAGTGTGTATATCTGTTTTGCTTTGGTTTTACCCATTTTTGTCCTTTTTCCCTTTCCCTTTTAGGGTTGTTTGGGATTCTTGTTCTGTATATACATAGTGTTTAATTGTATATAACTGTAATATATGTGAATATATATATTTTTTTTTTTACTACAATTTTTTGGTACTTTTTTTCCCTTCTCTTTGGGAAGAGGGGAGACTGTGTGGTCAACAGCTGGGTTTGGCAGGGAGCCAACCCAAACCTTCACAGATGCCAGGTGGCTTAGCCCCTTCATCTGGTCCCCTTGGGTCCTGAGGATGCATATCAGCAGGTCCCATGTACTTTTCCAACTTCAGGTTCCTTTGATGGTCTTGAACCTGATCTTATCCTACAGTGAGCAGTACTTCATTCCCCAGTCCTTGCTTTTGCCTTCTACCACTTGTGTGGTGTGGCTGAAGCACTTGCTGGTGGAGACTGAGGCAAAAAAGTCATTGTGTACCTCAAACTTCTCCATGTTCTAGGTAACCAGGTGTCGGTTCAAAGAGAAAAGTAGGGCTTAAGGCTTTTGAAAATGGGTTTCGTACACATCAGGATGTCGAAAACAGGATGATATTTTCAGGGTTCATTTTGTTATTGTATTCAAAGCTGTACACTTGATGCCTAAAATCCTGGA